>CAUEHQ010000857.1:62764-106209 GCA_958510825.1 Brachypterus glaber | reverse complement strand
GACTAACGAAACCAATTGGGGCACTAACCTTTCTAGGGGGTCCCCTTTTAGGAAAGGACCCTTATTTCGTTTGGACACACGGCCAAAGAAAACAGCTTTATTTTCAATTTATTACTATAAGTCTGACAATTTTAATCCAAATTTGATGAAATTTGGTGCACCCATGTAAACTTAGATGACAATCTTGAATTTTTTATAATTTTTTTTAATAGTGGGTTTCTGCTCTTCTTCTTCTTCTTCTTCAAAAATATTTTTTTACGTTTTTTTATAACTATATTTAACCCGATTTTTTGTAAAGTGCCCCTACCTACGATTTTTCTCAAATTTCGGTCAAATGTACTTCTAAGTGTCCTTTTTTCAATGACGTAAAATTTATACTGGGCAAATTAGGTTTACTATATATTTTAGCCATTTTAAATTTTTACGACAATGAGGAACTGTGCCGGAAATAGCTGTTTTACAAAAAAAGGCACATATTATTTTTTATATGTTTTTAATAGTTTAGGTCAAATGCTTAATTTTAAGACAAAAACAAAATAATTAATTGTTGGTTTTTTTCAAAAAAGGCGTAAGTCCACAATTTTAACTTTTTTTTTCTATGTATTATGTAGGCGTTTTTTCTGGTGTAAACGTTAGCTTACGTTAAATACTAAGTCTTTAACACCAAAACTTATTTTTATTTTTTTTTAACACAATATGTTTTTTTGTTTTGTTTTTGATCTTAAAAATGCCTGAAAGTTGGTAAACTGTCAGAGTAAGACACTTTTTTTTTGTTATAAATCTTTTTTTAATTCCCAGTTCAGAGAAATGTTTTCTATGCCGGGGATAAATCCATACCAGAAAAAAACGCCTACAAAATATATAGAAATAAAAAAGTAATAAAATTGTGGACTTACGCCTTTTTTGAAAAAAAACAACAATTAATTATTTTGTTTTTGTCTTAAAATGAAGCATTTGACCTAAACTATTAAAAACATATAAAAATAATATGTGCCTTTTTTTGTAAAACAGCTATTTCCAGCACAATTCCTCATTGTCGTAAAAATTTAAAATGGCTAAAATATATAGTAAACCTAATTTGCCCAGTTTACATAGGTGCACCAAATTTCATCAAATTTGGATTAAAATTGTCAGACTTATAGTAATAAATTGAAAATAAAGCTGTTTTCTTTATCGTCAAAAATTGAAAAATTACAAAATTTTAAAAAAATCATATCACAGCCAAAAATTTTTTTTTAATTCTTTTTTTTGCATAGGGCTTTTAGTATTAGAGTGGTGATTATATAAAAAAAAGTTTAACGAAAATCCGTGGCATTCAATCACCAAGGTGGTATGGATTCGTACAGAAATACCCATATATCATTTCTTTTTCTGGGTGTAATTGGAAAATATTATTTCCTATTGTAAGATTTTTGTTCCCCAGTCTATTGTCACTTTAAACTTTTGTAAAAAATCGACACCTAGTAATATAGGTGATTTTAAACCACTAGCTTCGGATACAAAAAATTCGTGAGAAACTTTTTTGTTCCCTATAGTAATTTCCGCCGAAATTACGCCTTCGCAAGGAATATTGTTACCTTGAACATCCTTTAATTCTATAAAACTATTATTAAACAGGGTAAAATTTCCCCATTTATATTTAACTTTATTATCGATTGAGGCTCTAATCCCGTATACTCGTGGCAGTGATAAATTTTTCCTTTTAATTTCTGAAAGCCCTTGTTCCGGCAGTACACCTTGTTTCGGAGGGTACTGCTTGACCGTTTAAATCTTTTCTCATTCCAACCCTGCATTGTCTTTTATTGTGACCTACTCTTATACATAGGTCACATTTATAGTCCCTACAGTTTCGGGAGAAATGCCCTGGTTTACCACAACGGAAACATACTATTTTCTTTGTTGGATAATCCCTTTGAAAATGTCCCACTTTTTGACAAGCAAAACATTTCATATACTATTGATAGTTACTATTATTTGGTGCGCGCCATCCCTGTACATTAGTTTGCCCATTATTCTTATATGGTGCGCGGCATTCCTGATTACTATAACCATTATTTTGAAAATTATTCTTATACGGTGCGCGGCGTTCCTGATTATTATAACCATTATTTTGAAAATCATTTCTAAAGGGCGCCCGTCGTTCCTGATTATTTTGAAAATTATTCTTATATGGTGCGCGGCGTTCCTGATTATTATAACCATTATTTTGAAAATCATTTCTAAAGGGTGCTCTACGTTCTTGACTATTGTAATCATTTAATGTTAACCGTTGATTTACCGAACGGCAATCTCTGTTCGAATTAGTCATGTTGTGTATCACCTCTTCGCCAGTAGCAATAATTACCGCGTCGGATAATTGTTCTGGAGCAGCCGAAAGAACGCGCTGCTTGATGGGCATAGAACGTCCGGCAATAAATATTGCCAAGGTGTCCTCGCCTAACTTTCTATGTAAAGAATCATCTAAAGGAGTAGAATTGTTTGACTTTCTGCCAATTTTACTCTTACTAATTTAATTTTAATTTTAATTTAATTTAATTTAATTTAATTTCTCGCCTAACTTTCTATGTAAAGAATCATCTAAAGGAGTAGAATTGTTTGACTTTCTGCCAATTTTACTCTTACTAATTTAATTTTAATTTTAATTTAATTTAATTTAATTTAATTTAATTTAATTTAATTTAATTTAATTTAATTTAATTTAATTTAATTTAATTTAATTTAATTTAATTTAATTTAATTTATTTTAATTTAATTTAATTTAATTTAATTTAATTTAATTTAATTTAATTTAATTTAATTTAATTTAATTTAATTTAATTTAATTTAATTTAATTTAATTTAATTTAATTTAATTTAATTTAATTTAATTTAATTTAATTTAATTTAATTTAATTTAATTTAATTTAATTTAATTTAATTTAATTTAATTTAATTTAATTTAATTTAATTTAATTTAATTTAATTTAATTTAATTTAATTTAATTTAATTTAATTTAATTTAATTTAATTTAATTTAATTTAATTTAATTTAATTTAATTTAATTTAATTTAATTTAATTTAATTTAATTTAATTTAATTTAATTTAATTTAATTTAATTTAATTTAATTTAATTTAATTTAATTTAATTTAATTTAATTTAATTTAATTTAATTTAATTTAATTTAATTTAATTTAATTTAATTTAATTTAATTTAATTTAATTTAATTTAATTTAATTTAATTTAATTTAATTTAATTTAATTTAATTTAATTTAATTTAATTTAATTTAATTTAATTTAATTTAATTTAATTTAATTTAATTTAATTTAATTTAATTTAATTTAATTTAATTTAATTTAATTTAATTTAATTTAATTTAATTTAATTTAATTTAATTTAATTTAATTTAATTTAATTTAATTTAATTTAATTTAATTTAATTTAATTTAATTTAATTTAATTTAATTTAATTTAATTTAATTTAATTTAATTTAATTTAATTTAATTTAATTTAATTTAATTTAATTTAATTTAATTTAATTTAATTTAATTTAATTTAATTTAATTTAATTTAATTTAATTTAATTTAATTTAATTTAATTTAATTTAATTTAAATTAATTTAATTTAATTTAATTTAATTTAATTTAATTTAATTTAATTTAATTTAATTTAATTTAATTTAATTTAATTTAATTTAATTTAATTTAATTTAATTTAATTTAATTTAATTTAATTTAATTTAATTTAATTTAATTTAATTTAATTTAATTTAATTTAATTTAATTTAATTTAATTTAATTTAATTTAATTTAATTTAATTTAATTTAATTTAATTTAATTTAATTTAATTTAATTTAATTTAATTTAATTTAATTTAATTTAATTTAATTTAATTTAATTTAATTTAATTTAATTTAATTTAATTTAATTTAATTTAATTTAATTTAATTTAATTTAATTTAATTTAATTTAATTTAATTTAATTTAATTTAATTTAATTTAATTTAATTTAATTTAATTTAATTTAATTTAATTTAATTTAATTTAATTTAATTTAATTTAATTTAATTTAATTTAATTTAATTTAATTTAATTTAATTTAATTTAATTTAATTTAATTTAATTTAATTTAATTTAATTTAATTTAACTTAACTTAACTTAACTTAACTTAACTTAACTTAACTTAACTTAACTTAACTTAACTTAACTTAACTTAACCTAACCTAACCTAACCTAACCTAACCTAACCTAAATTAATTTAATTTAATTTAATTTAATTTAATTTAATTTAATTTAATTTAACTTAACTTAACTTAACTTAACTTAACTTAACTTAACTTAACTTAACTTAACTTAACTTAACCTAACCTAACCTAACCTAACCTAACCTAACCTAACCTAACCTAACCTAACCTAACCTAACCTAACCTAACCTAACCTAACCTAACCTAACCTAACCTAACCTAACCTAACCTAACCTAACCTAACCTAACCTAACCTAACCTAACCTAACCTAACCTAACCTAACCTAACCTAACCTAACCTAACCTAACCTAACCTAACCTAACCTAACCTAACCTAACCTAACCTAACCTAACCTAACCTAACCTAACCTAACCTAACCTAACCTAACCTAACCTAACCTAACCTAACCTAACCTAACCTAACCTAACCTAACCTAACCTAACCTAACCTAACCTAACCTAACCTAACCTAACCTAACCTAACCTAACCTAACCTAACCTAACCTAACCTAACCTAACCTAACCTAACCTAACCTAACCTAACCTAACCTAACCTAACCTAACCTAACCTAACCTAACCTAACCTAACCTAACCTAACCTAACCTAACCTAACCTAACCTAACCTAACCTAACCTAACCTAACCTAACCTAACCTAACCTAACCTAACCTAACCTAACCTAACCTAACCTAACCTAACCTAACCTAACCTAACCTAACCTAACCTAACCTAACCTAACCTAACCTAACCTAACCTAACCTAACCTAACCTAACCTAACCTAACCTAACCTAACCTAACCTAACCTAACCTAACCTAACCTAACCTAACCTAACCTAACCTAACCTAACCTAACCTAACCTAACCTAACCTAACCTAACCTAACCTAACCTAACCTAACCTAACCTAACCTAACCTAACCTAACCTAACCTAACCTAACCTAACCTAACCTAACCTAACCTAACCTAACCTAACCTAACCTAACCTAACCTAACCTAACCTAACCTAACCTAACCTAACCTAACCTAACCTAACCTAACCTAACCTAACCTAACCTAACCTAACCTAACCTAACCTAACCTAACCTAACCTAACCTAACCTAACCTAACCTAACCCAACCCAACCCAACCTAACCTAACCTAACCTAACCTAACCTAACCTAACATAACTTAACCTAACCTAACCTAACCTAACCTAACTTAACTTAACTTAGCTTAACTTAATTTTAATTTAATTTAATTTAATTTAATTTAATTTTAATTTAATTTAATATAAATACATACAAGTGCCACCTTAAAGTGGATATACAAATCAAACATGAAAATAAATACATATCATACATAAAATTACGTTTACATAAAATTACGTTTACATTTTTGTTAAAAATTTTCATCCTCTGAAAACTCATTTAAGGCGTAGTATGCCCTTTCCAAAAGTAATTTTTTAATTTTGATGCTAAATTCGCGCAAGCTTATACATTTATAGCCGTCTGGTAGCTTATTGTAAAGTTTTATTCCAATATATGTTACAGATTTTTCATATCTATCTGTTTTGTGGGCAGGAATGCACAGTGCATTGCAGCTCCTTGTGTTATAATTATGATTATCAGAATTTTTATTATAGAGAGAAATATTTTCACGAATAAACAGCAGACACCTATAAATGTATACGCATGGCATTGTCATTAATTTATATTTTTTAAAATATTCCTTACACGAATCCCTAAATTTGATATTAAATATTTTACGAATAATTCTTTTTTGAGCAATAAAAACCCTCTTCCAATTTACACCACTACCCCACAGGATTATATTATAATTTAGCTGACTGTAAACTAGACTATAATATACACTTAAGATACCCTTGAGGGGCAGTGTGGTTTTTAATTTGGAAATGGCATAGTACGCCTTATTTATTTTTTTTGAGATAAAGTCTATTTGATCTGCCCATCGTAGACTGCGGTCTAAATATATTCCCAGAAGTTTTGTGCTGCGCGCCGGGAGGATTATTTTTTCATTTATTCTTATTTCGAGTGAATCTACATTTGTGTTATTAAAATATAATAGTTCTGTTTTTTCCAAATTCAGGATAAGATTGTTGTCATTACACCATTTTAGGAATAAAGATATTATTTCATTAATTTTTATTTTTAGGTCTTCAAGGGTCTGTGCTGAGACCGCGAAAGACGTATCATCCGCGAACATGGCGATAATTTCAGCGATTATATGACTGGGCATGTCGTTAAAATAAAGTAAAAATATGAGGGGTCCCAGCACAGACCCCTGAGGTACGCCTATGTCAATCTTAAAAAGTTTTGACATAGCCCTACCTACTCTTACAAATATTTCCCTATTTTTTAAAAAATCTATAAGCCATAGAAGTATATTATTTCGGATTCCTAAATTAAAGAGTTTTTCTTTTGTAAATGGTATATTTAGACAATCGAATGCTCGGGACAGGTCAAAAAAGACCCCGGCCACATGTAATTCCTCATCCAACTTTTTATAGATATATTTTGTGAAGGCATGGGCCGCACTCTCTGTCGACCTGCCCCTTCTAAATCCATGTTGATATTCTGTTAATATATTGTGCTTATCTAAATAATCCACCAGGCGCACATACACTGCTCTTTCAAAAACCTTTGAGATCACATTCAAAAGTCTTTACATTTTTCCCCAACTCTTTGCTTACATGCTGTAAAGCTACTTAAAACTTCCGAATAATATCTATGTGTCCGATACTGGTCGTGTAATAATTTTTTAAAATTTTGCCAAACATCCGATTTTTTAATTTCAACACTAGATTGAACAAATCTTTTTGCCTGACCTATTATTTTTAATTTAGCGGTTGATATCTGGGTTGACTCTGACCACTTACAAAGTGTACCCATTTCTTCAATAAAATTCAAAAAATCATCCACGTTCCCCGTCCCGTCGAATTCTTTAATCGCGGCAATATTAGCTAAATTCATTTGGGATTCCATAAAATTGGGGGGCCACTCCACCTTGATGACTTGTCCAGTCGAGGTTGTAGCTGCAGGATTTTGTTCCGTCATTTTTACTTTTATTTAGCTACTTTCTCTTTGAATAATCGGAAAATAGCCGATGTACCACTCATTACTAGAAGACAGAAAATCAATAAAACTAATCTTTGTTTATCTTCCAAAAAAAAAATTCTTCCTCTTTTTTTCTTTTTTTTTTAAATATATATATATATATATATATATATATATATATATATATATATCAAATATATCAAGAAAAAAAAATCTATAAAAATCTATAAATTACTACCTTCTGCCTCCCAACCCGTTAGTAACCTGACAGCATTGTGGTAATATGACTTTTCTTATAATTTAATTCCTTTGTTCAATATATTATTTCTCTGCCAAATCTTAATTTACCAGCTGGTGCCGCCTGAATGGTAGCACTTGGACAAGTGTTTTATGGCCTTAACCACTCGACACTAATGACTGGTAACTACAATCTGTTTAGATCTATATACCATCGGGTAATAAATAAAAATCATATTAACCAGTTTTTAGGGAGCTTTTGTTCAGTAACGAGAGTCAAAGTAAAAGTAAGATTTTGTAAGCTAATAATTATTAAAATATAATTAAATTCCATAATTTCGATCAATCGATCCTGCAGCTTTCCTTTCTAATTCCTAATCTAATTTACATAATTTTAGCCTAACTATAACAAATAGATTTTCAGCGTCATGACTCCAATATAGAAATTTCAACTATTCCAATTGTATAAAAAAAACCCTTCGCGATACCATAAAAGTTCCATAATTTCCCATTTAATTTTAGTCCATGATTATTACAAAGTTTATTTAAGATTTATTAAAAGTTTAATAAAAGTTCATTAAATTAAAATCACCCAGATAAAAAGTCTAAGTTCGAATATTAAAGTTCCATTAAATTTCTATCCCGATAAAAAATGCAAGTTATTAAATGTCCATAAATACACTTACATTTTTTAAACATTGGTTCACTCACTGAATTTATTATTTAAAATATTTTAATATTAGCGGAGCAAACTATCGTGACCGTACTCGCGAAATATCTGTCCCTTTTCATCTAAAAATCTGAGCTTTCATACCCTATTTTCGCATAAATATAAATTTAATTGCCAAAACCTTTTAGTTTAACTACACCGACAAACAAATCGAGAGCAATTCGTTATAATTCACGTCAACATTAATAACCAAACTAGACATTTCTTTGGCATTGATTTAATGTTGAAAAGCGTGAATCACAAAGTGATCACCGCAACTAGATCAGTCAGCGCATTAAATTAAAAAGCGCTTCTCTTAGTAGTGTCACAATAATCATTCCGCCATACGTGATTTATGAAGTACTTAACTATGCCGCTACTACAGGGTGTTATAAAAATTGTAATTCGGCACTTTCAACTAATTCTTACATTTTCGGAAACAAATAATGTTTAGCAATCCATATAGAAAATAAACAGTTTTTTAACTAAAATGCATTGCGTCACACCACACGTCCAAGAAAATATTTAAAAATTACATTAAAAAAATGAAACCCCTTTTTTGGCCGGCACTGACCTTAAAAATAAAGAATGAATTATTCTAAGTATTTTGGTGAAAGTCCCATCTTAATATCTTTTTTCGTTAATGAGTTATATCAAAAAATATATTCACTTATTGCCAAGTTTAGAGGCCTGGGGAGGCAAATCTATAAGACTTTTGAGAGCTTTGTGCCCGTGAACACTATTTATCAGAAGGTGTTCTATAACATATTAAAATTATACATCATTCACTTTTTCAATTGTAACCGTTTCACCTGAAGTATTACTTATATTCTTATTTACATTTACATTGTTGATGTTTTGATTTAAAGTAGGGTAAGAATTCACGCACTGAACCTACATTGTCGGGTACTGGCGGCTCTAACATCGGTGCAGACTGAGCTGAAGGAGATGTTGCCGGATAGTTTAGATTGAAAGTCCATGGAATATTACAGATGTTCGGCGATGAGTTGACACATTTAGGTCGTTGACCCCTACTTTTTGAGGATGATATCATACTTTCTAGATCAATCAAAAATCTTCTTATTTTTTAAGAATCTCTCTCAAGAGATGCCACTTTGTCTAATAACAGCCTATTGCTTAGTTGCACTTCCGTGGTAATGGTTTTAAAAAGAAAATTTTCCCTTGTAAACTCATATTCACATGACAGATCACTAGACTCGGATGAATCGGACCATATATCAACCCCAAAGCACTTTTTTAAGAGTGAAGCACAACTGGGAAGAAAAGAAGAAGCACATACAGAACAGACTGGACCAGAAACTGTTTTTTCCGCATTTTTTGAAAGACTTTTTAATTAATTTATCGGAGCGCAAATGTACATCACCTGACACTCCGCCCGGCATCTTGAATTTGAATAAATACCCCTCGAGTTACCCCCTTACCCCCTTACCCCCGGGGATGCAGCTAAAAATTGGTTGTAAACAGATTCAGTTTTAGCTTCCTCAAAAACCCCTAGGGCCCTATGTACAAATTTTAAAGAATATATTGTAAACATTTAAAAAAAGTACCCCTTACCCCCTGTGATGGAGTTAATAATGTGTTGTTAACAGATTAAGTTTTAGCTACCTCAAAAACCCCTATACACCAATTTTCACGAAAATATTGTAAACATTTAAAAATATTTACCCCCTTAGCCCCACGGGGGTGGAGTTAAGAATTTTTCGTTATCAGATTCAGTTTTAGCTACCCCAAAAACCCCTGTGTACAAATTTTCACGAATATATTGTAAACATTTAAAAATAATTACCCCTTACCCCCGCCGGGATGGAGTTAAATTTTTTTGGTTATCAGATACAGTTTTACCTACACCAAAAACCCCTGTATACAAATTTTCCCGAAAATATTGTGAACATTTAAAAATCATTACCCCCTTACCCCCCGGGTATGCAGCTAAAAATTGGTTGTTAACAGATTCAGTTTTAGCTTCCTCAAAAACCCCTATGTTCAAATTTTCACGAATATATTGTAAAGATTTAAAAATAATTACGCCCTACCCCCGTGGGGGCGGAGTTAAAAAATTTTCGTTATCAGATTCAGTTTTAGCTACCCCAGAAACCCCTATATATTAATTTTCAAGAAAATATTGTAAACATTTAAAAATAATTACCCCCTTACCCCCTATCATGGAGTTAAAAATTTGTTGTTATTAGATTCAGGTTTAGCTACCTCAAAAACCCCTATACACCAATTTTCACGAAAATATTGTGAACATTTAAAGATAATTACCCCCTTATCCCCGCGGGGGTGGATTTATAATTTTTCGTTGTCAGATTCAGTTTAAGCTACCCCAAAAACCTCTACATATTAATTTTCATGAAAATATTGCAAATATTTAAAAATAATTACCCCCTTACCCCCCGGGGATGCAGCTAAACTGTTATAAACAGATTCAGTTTTAGCTTCCTCAAAAACCCCTACGTACAAATTTTCACGAATATATTGTAAACATTTAAAAATAATTACCCCCTAACTCCCGCAGGGGTGGAGTTAAATTTTTTTCGTTTGGACTTTTTAATAATACTTTAAAGATAATTACCCCCTTATCCCCCCGGGGGTGGATTTAAAATTTTTCGTTTTCAAATAATTACCCCTTTACCCCGGGGGGATGCAGGTAAAAATTTGTTCTTAACAGATTCAGTTTTAGCTTCCTCAAAAATCTCTATGTAAAAATTTTCACGAATATATTGTAAAGATTTAAAAATAATTATCCGCTACCCCCGCGGGCGTGAAGTTAAAAATTTTTCGTTTGGACCCCGAAAAACCCCTATATATTAATTTTCACGAAAATATTGTAAACATTTAAAAATAATTACCCCCTTACCCCTTACCCCCTGTGATGAAGTTAAAAATTTGTTGTTATCAGATTCAGTTTTAGCTACCTCAAAAACCCCTATACACCAATTTTCACAAAAATATTGTAAACATTTAAAGATAATTACACCCTTACCCCCGCGGGGGTGGAGTTAAGAATTTTTTGTTATCAGCTTCAGTTTTAGCTACTCTAAAAACCCCTATATACCAATTTTCGCCAAAATATTAAAAATAATTAGAGTTGGAAAATTTTTATTATGAGATTAAATTTTGGCAACCTCAAAAACCCTTAATACCAATTTTCACGAAAGTATTGTATAAATATAAAAATAATTACCTCCTTATCGCCCGGGCATATAGTAAAAAATTTGTTGCTAACAAATTCAGTTTTAGCTACCTCAAAAACCCCTATAAACAAATTTTCACGAAAATATTATAAACATTTAAAAATAATTACCCCTGAGGGGATGGAGATAAAATATTTTCGTTATCAGATTCAGTTTTAGCTACTCCCAAAACCCCTATACACCAATTTTCACGAAAATATTGTAAACATTTAAAAATAACTATCCCCTTACTCCCGTGGGGGTGGAATTAAAATATTTTCCTTATCAAATTCAATTTTAGCTACCCAAAAATCCACATATACAAATTTTCACGAAAATATTGTGAAAATTTAAAAATAATTACCTCAAAAACACCTTTATACCAATTTTCACGAAAATATTGTAAAAATTTAAATATAATTACCCCCTTAGGGAAGGTTCAAGTATTACGTAACGCAAATTTTGCTCATTTTGCCCCCCCCTGTAACGCTAATTTTCTATACCATTAACATGGGCGTAACACTCCAAAATGACCCCCAACTCCCCCCCAGGAGCGTTACGTAATACTTGAACTTTCCCCCTGGGGATGAAGATATAAATTTGTTGTTGTTTGTCCTTTTAGATACCTTAAAAACCCCTATATACAAATGTTCATGAAAATATTGAAAACATTTAAAAATAATTATAGAGTTGGAAAATTTTTATTATCAGATTAAATTGTGGCAACCTCAAAAAGTCTTAATACCAATTTTCACCAAAGTATTGTAAAAATTTAAAAATAATTACCCCCTTACCGCCCGGGCATTAAGTAAAAAATTAGTTGTTAACAAATTCAGTTTTAGCTACCTGAAAACCCCCTATAAAAAAAATTTGACGAAAATATTATAAACATTTAAAAATAACTACTCCCAGGGTATTTTCGTCATCAGATTCAGTTTTACCTACCCCAAAAACCCCTATACACCAATTTACATGAATATATTGTAAACATTTAAAAATAGTTACCCCCTTACCCCCGTGGGGGTGGAGTTAAGAATTTTTCCTTATCAGATTAGGTTTTATCTACCCCAAAAACCCCTATATACAAATTTTCGCAAAAATATTGAAAACATTTAAAAATAATTATCCCGCGGGTGTCGAGTTAAAAATTTTTCCTTATCAAATTCAGTTTTCTACCCAAAAACCCCCATATACCAATTTTCACGAAAATATTGTTAAAATTTAAAAATAATTACTTCAAAAAATCCTTTATACCACTTTTCAAGAAAATATTGTAAAAATTTAAATATAATTACCCCCTTAGCCCCTGGGAATGGAGATATAAATTTGTTGTTAACAGATTCCTTTTAGCTACCTTAAAAAACCCTATATACAAATATCCACGAAAATATTGTTAACATTTAAAAATAATTACCCCCTTACCCTCGCGGGGTAGAGTTAAGAATTTTTCCGTGTCAGATTCAGTTTTAGCTACCCCAAAAACTCCTTATACAAATTTTCGCAAAAATATTGTAAACATTTAAAAATAATTACCCTCTTACTCCCTGAGACGGAGTTAAAAATTTGTTGTTAACACTTTCAGTTTTAGCTACTCCAAAAACCCCTATATAAAAATGTTGACGAAAATATTATAAACATTTAAAAATAATTACCCCCATACCCCCGCGGGTTGGAGTTAATAATTTTTCGTTATAAAATTCAGTTTTAATTACCCCAAAAAAACCCATATACCAATTTTTCACGAAAATAAAATAAAAATTATTGCTCTCTTACCCCCGCGGGGGTAGAGTTAGAAAAATTCAATCAGATTCAATTTCAGAAACCTCAAAACTCCCTATGGAGTTAATTTCAGATTTTTGTGATTTTTTTTTATTTTCCCCATTTGCCCCCCTTGCTGGACCACAATGTTCACCAAAAACAATCCCGAGCGAGAACTCTTGGTAACATACCTGTATGCTAAATTTTAAGTCTTTAGCTTAAAGCGTCCTTAATTATCGTGTTTACAATATTTTCCTGACAAACCGACATTTTTTTTGTTTAAAAATAATTTTTATTGACAAACACAAAAAAACGCAAAAAATTACATTTTTGCATTAATACAAGGCTTTCTCAATGTTTTTTGATATAGGAAAGCAAAATACTGCAAAAATCTAGAAAGTTAGGTTGAAGTCTCATTATTTTTTGCTGACTACAGGCGTTGGCCAACCTGTTCGTAATTAACTTCATGTTATTAAAATTTAATATTTAATTCAAAAACTATGTTGTGCTGTGTACATCCGATTTTTTTGTCAGTTGAATAGAATTTCAATGGTACGTGTGAATAAGCTTGATTTACTACCCTGCTTGTTGATAATAAAAATAAAACCTATATGAGTTATAAAGAGAATTCGTAAAACCATGTTGCCTAATCGATGGTCCTCACTTAGTCAGCTAGCCGTACAGAGTATATTTCAAACAAAAAAATATACAGATCGTTAACAGCGCTACAGCAGGACATTTTTTTTATCTTTTTAAACGAATTATTTATTATGTGCCACTAAGCTTACTGACAAAGTTTCATGGCTTTACAAAGTGAGGTCCGTATATTGGACCTCACTTTGTAGCGGACCTCACTTTGTATGAAAAGTTTACATTGAAGTGGATCTCTTTGTACGGTGGGAGTAAATATTATTATATTATATTTGTATATGTTTATATTGAAAGTGAAATATATTTCATTTTCAATTATTGTGATTTTTTATCTGAGTACACTCTACTATCACAACTATTTCGTGGATGCTACTCATAACTAACGCAGACTACCGTAAGAATAATTAAGGGGTGATTCCGCGTCAACTGCTACCACATCATCAAAAATTATATATTATAATATTATTATTGTATACCTATTATTTGGATATTGAGTAAGGTTCAAAATTCATCCAGCATTAGAAAAATTCAATCAGATTCAATTTCAGAAACCTCAAAACTCCCTATGGAGTTAATTTCAGATTTTTGTGATTTTTTTTATTTTCCCCTTGCTGCACCACAATGTTCACCAAAAACAATCCCGAGCGAGAACTCTTGGTAACATACCTGTATGCTAAATTTTAAGTCTTTATCTTAAAGCGTCCTTTTCCCCTGTCAGTAGCGCGTCATTAAGGGATGAATTGTTTGATGAACGACAAGACGCGTCAAAAACCACCCTTAACTTAGAAGAAGTCTGAACCGGAAAATGCGGGATATAAAATGCGTTATCGTTAGCTGAGACATTGGTCACTTTTTCCATATGCCCTTCACTTAAATATTCCCTCATGAAGTCTGAGTATTTTTCATGTAAATCTGGGTTAGATTTAAGTTTGCGTTCTAAACTATAATAGCGTTTAAGAGCGGGTAGGCGGGTATTGGAAAAGTGCGGTATTTTCTCTCGAAATGGAAGCGATACTGAGTAACGGCCTGTTAAATCGCGAGAAAATGTAGATTTAAAAATATCTTCACATCGCTCATCCTCGGCGGAAATATGAGAAACGTGAGGTATTTCTTCTACTTTCCAAAATAATTTTAGTGTGTTATTTAATTCTTCATTAGAAATAGTAAGAAAACAGTTAGCTTTCGGAAGTGAATTATATTGTACCCTACCCATTAGTACCCAACCAAATATGGTATTTAGCGCGGTAGGAATATTTTTAGATATATGTATGCGGCCTTCCTCTAATATTTGGGGGAAAATTTCCGCCCCTAGGAGAATGTCAATATCTCCCGGCGAATAGAAAAGTGGATCGGCCAACTTCAAATTTGAAATATGTGGCCAATCTGCCTCTATAGCTGAGGAGGGCATGGGAGAGCAAATACGCGGTAAAATTATAGCATCAAAATTTAAATTAAATAAATCACTTTCAATAGGGCGAATATTACAGTCTACCGCCATTGTAGCGGAAGTTGTAGCAGAATTTAACCCATTAATAATTAATGGCGATTTTTTCGGTTTAAGACCTAATTTTTCAACACAAGATTGCGAAATAATATTGACTTGCGGAGTCTAACATTAAACGTATGTTCTGATATTTGTTATTAGAGTCTAAAATAGCGGCTTGTGCGGTGGCTAATAATATACATTGCCTTGCGTTTGCGGTACATAACGTAGTTGCGTCAAATATATAGCGCGCTTGTCGGCATTAACGGGCGCGCTAAGCAGCGTCGCAGCCCTGCTTGAAGCCGTCGCAATAGCAGTGACTGCGTGCGGTATGTTTGTAGCGGGTGTGTCATTAAAATGTATCATGGTGTGATGCTTTTTTGCACAGTACCTACATACACTGTCAGACTTACAGCCAAAAAGTGTATGTTTGGCGCTTAAGCAATTTACACACCATTTGCGAGTTTTAATTAAATCAAATCTTTCGCGTGGCGATTTTTCTGTGAACTTAGGGCATTTATAAAGAGTATGTCCCCCTTCACATAGCGAACAAAAAATTTCGTTAACATTTGACAAATAAGAATTCGAAATTTTTGGTTTTTTTTGAAAATTATTAAAGTTTTGCGGAGGTTTAGAATTCGAAATTTGACTAGCGGGTTTTTTAGCGGTAGAAGCGTTACAAAATGCAACCGCTTCGTAAGCGTTACATTGCTTGCTCAAAAAATCGACAAGCGTTTGAAAATGCGGTATTGTATGCGAGTTATCTTGCTCCAACTCAAAACGAGTGGATATTGTACTGTCCAGTCTGTTAAGTAACATCTGGAATAAAACAAAATCCCATTTATCTGTAGGAAGCTTAAGCGTTTTTAATGCGGCGATATTTTCAGTAAATGTATTAATTAAGGTGCGAATGTTATCAGGAGAAATATTGTTTTCCGAAAGTTTAGTTGCGTTTTCTATCGCTTTCCAATACGTAGTTGCCAATATTCGTTTATTGTCAAACCGTGCGATAAGCGCGTCAAATGCTATAATATACGTGTCATTTGACATCGGAATTGGACTTATGGTTTCCAGGGCCAGACCGGAAAGCGAAGACCTCAAAAAATTGAATTTTTCGACCGGGCTCAAATTTGGATGGTCGTGGACCATCGCCCTGAACATGTCAATGTACGTCTTCCACCCCCGTACGTCCCCTGAAAATTTTGGAAGTTCAACTCGCGGTAATTTTACATGATTTGCGGTATTTGACGTAGTAGCGTTTAATTGCGATAGATTTGCGGTGTCATTAGATGTGTCATATCTTTGGTAGACCCCCTGTATAACATAATACATTTCTTCAAAATCTTCACAGATTTTATATTCAGCGTCTAAATTAGCGTTTTCTTGCATACCTAACGCGGCAACAATAATATTATGGTGTTTAAAAAACCCTTGGTACAGCGTAGGCAGCTGAGCGTATCTCAACTTAAAGTCTATTTGCTTAGTTTCAGTATCGTCGACTTCGTTAGCTATTTTACTAAGAGCCTGAAGCCTCTTAATAAAACCTTCGCGTTGAGCTTTAGCAGTTTTTACCTTCGTCTCGGCCGACATTCCGAAAGTCAGCTCAAGCCTTGGTAAAATGTTGAAAAATATTTATTAAAAAATAGAGAAAAACTACTTGTTACCCCAATTTAGGAAAACAAGAAGCTAATAATTATTTAGCGTGCGTAAAGAGCGTAATATTTATTTATATGTCAAAATAAACAAAAATTAAGTCAAAGGACAGCGAGAAAGAAAAAAAATAAGTAATTAGGCTTGCAATAAACGTATGCGAGTGTACAATTAAAATTAATTTATTTGTGGTGCGGTGCGTTTTGTAATTTTATTGAATGCGTTTGTGCATACAGACAGACAATTTATTTGCGGTGCGGAAGTGATAAAATGTAAAAAAATAACTTTGCAAATACCAGAACAAAGATAACAAGCCTAGAAATTTGAACCTAAGTTACAGGATTTTCATAAAAATATTAAAAATCGCGCGATAAAATTTCAAATTTACTAAGCCAGGCGGTAAAATTGCGAGCTGAAAGAATAGTTCAGTACTGCACGAAATGTGTTTTCAGCACAGGAGCGATGTCAGAGTTGCGGTGAACTGGTTACTGCACACGGAGGCCGAGTGGTTTGTACGAATATTGACGATAGCACTCGGGAATCCTGCGTGCGATATCTGGTGATATGCACTCTTCGCAGCAATAAAGTGATAAGTAGTTTAACAAAATAAAAATAAATGCAATAAAAAGGTCACAACCCCCAAAAAACGGGCAAAACCTCAAAATACTCGCCAGGCCCTTAGTACGCTCGAAGGACCATGTAAAATAGAGGGTGATGTTGTCTCTAGTGGATTTGCATAGGGCTGGCGGTGGAGAGTATTCTTGAGGATTAGTGGCAATTTGGGTAATTGTTAAGAAAACGTGCTTGATGAAGTAATCTTACCTTGACTGCTGTGCGGATGCTGTGAAGAGATGACTGCAGTCACTTAAGCTGGATGCATTGGTGAATAGTAGATTGATAGAGTTGAAGCGGTTATTATAGCGGTTTAGCACATTATCACATAAGTTATACGGTATGCGGTCTGCGGCGGTCAATCTAATACTACTGGTTTTATCGCTCGACTTCTTACAGTTTTTTTAGGGTAGAAAAAACTTCAACAAGCAAAGCGCGATAAAATAACTTAATTTATTAAGCGGGTTGCTGACCTTAATTATTACATTTTAATTAAAGTTTGAAAATTGATATATTTAAATGCATTTTAAATATGAAGATTGAACAATTATCGTGCTTACAATATTTTCCTGACAAACCGACATTTTTTTTGTTTAAAATTAATTTTTATTGACAAACACAAAAAAACGCAAAAAATTACATTTTAGCACGAATACAAGGCTTTCTCAATGTTTTTTGATATAGGAAAGCAAAATACTGCAAAAATCTAGAAAGTTAGGTTAAAGTCTCATTATTTTTTGCTGACTACAGGCGTTGGCCAACCTGTTCGTAATTAACTTCATGTTATTAAAATTTAATATTGAATTCAAAAACTATGTTGTGCTGTGTACATCCGATTTTTTTGTCAGTTGAATAGAATTTCAATGGTACGTGTGAATAAGCTTGATTTACTACCCTGCTTGTTGATAATAAAAATAAAACCTATATGAGTTATAAAGAGAATTCGTAAAACCATGTTGCCAAATCAATGGTCCTCACTTAGTCAGCTAGCCGTACAGAGTATATTTTAAACAAAAAAATATACAGATCGTTAACAGCGCTACAGCGGGACATTTTTTTTATCTTTTTAAACGAATTATTTATTATGTGCCACTAAGCTTACTGACAAAGTTTCATGGCTTTACAAAGTGAGGTCCGTATATTGGACCTCACTTTGTCGCGGACCTCACTTTGTATGAAAATTTTACATTAAAGTGGATCTCTTTGTACGGTGGGAGTAAATATTATTATATTATATTTGTATATGTTTATATTGAAAGTGAAATATATTTCATTTTCAATTATTGTGATTTTTCATCTGAGTACACTCTACTATCACAACCATTTCGTGGATGCTACTCATAACTAACGAAGACTACCGTAAGAATAATTAAGGGGTGATTCCGCGTCAACTGCTACCACATCATCAAAAATTAAATATTATAATATTATTATTGTATACCTATTATTTGGATTTGAGTAAGGTTCAAAATTCATCCAGCATTTCCAAAACTGTTGTGAAATACTAAGTCCAAAGAAACTTGAAATTGAAAGTTCAGGGCCCCTAAAAATTTTTTGTATATTTCCCTAGGAAGGAATAATTTAAAGTATAGGTAGTTTTTCCAAATTTAGCTGAAAATTTGATGAAAACCCTCGTACCTACGTAACCTTTTTTTGTAACATACAAAACAACTATAATAATTTCTAAAAATCATATTTATTTATGTTTTTATTATCCCGTTAAATCTTTTACAAATTAAGCAAACAAACAAAATTAAAGAAAAAAAAATCAAATCACATTAGCAGATTTTTATTATCATTTACTTAATTGCATAAGTGTACTCCAAATTTTTTAGCATACGTAACGCGCACATACGCTGCATTATTTTTATTGCCAAATTATTACATTGATAAGCAAACTAAAAGATGAAATAGATGAAAAGTCAAAATAAATGAACTATCGAGTAATAACCTTAATTAAGGTTTACAAACGTAGCGTACGTAACGACGGAATGACCTTGATAACTAAGGCTCGTAAACCGATGAGCAATTTCTGAGTAGTACTTGAGAGCACCGTTTTAATCTGTCACTCTTTTCCTTGAAAGAAAACGTCACATTAAAGCTCTCTAATATCAATAGGGCCAATTAGCAAAAAAAACACTGACCTACCTCTCTTTGGGCAGATTAACATCCCTACTCTCAATTACCCTACTCTAACATCCCTACTCCATAAGATCCCTACTCTATAAAAACCCTACTCCATAACATCCCTACTCCGTAACATCCCTTCTCCGTAACATCCCTACTCCGTAACTTCATCAATAAGCCTATTCCGTACCATACGCACTCGATTAACCATTTGACGTAACTCAAAAAAATATTTTTCATGAGTCATTATCAAATATGTATTTAGTTTATTAAATACTTATTTATTAGTAAACAAGAAGAGAATGCGGATAAAGATACTATTAGAATAACACATTTGGGATTACTCTAGAATTTTGCATAAGGACTAACACTTTTTAGGAAAAAATAAAATTATCTAGAAGAAGAAAGTCCAAGAACCCTCATTTATTATTAACTAGCTAATCGAGTTTATATAGTGCGGAGTAGGGTTCTTGGGGAGTAGGGATTTTATGGAGTAGGGTTGTTATAGAGTAGGGATGTTATAGAGTGGGGGTGTTATGGAGTAGGGATGTTAGTATGCCGAGAAAATTACTAGATTACCGTCTTACCCTTTTATGTGACGTTTAATGTCATTATTTGGGGTCCCTAGTTATAATTGGTTATTATTTTTAATATTCGTTTTACATTAAAGGATGAAAAGGAGAAAAACCATGTACTTTTTGTACACTAGTACGATATTGAATGTCGACATGAAAAGGCTCCATGTCGAAGGTTATAAAATTGAAACCAAACTAGCTAGGTTGAGGTATATGGGATAAAAAGTTGTTCTCCGAACAAGACCCTAAATTTTACCCTGACAAATTGACGTTTGTCCAATATTTCTTCCAAAAAAACTTCTTTTAATAAAAGTCTTTGCAGGACAACTGCACCGGCTCTGGAACTTCCAGGCTGGAAGTACGCTCCTCTTATTCCAACGATAGTACCCTTTTTATCTAAACGTCTACATTCTTTACAAGTACAGAAAAAATATTTTTAAAAACATTTAGGTAACAACTAAAAAAAGTGAACTGTGATTTCTGTTTGTTCTGCAAATTATTACTTAAAAATATTATTTTGTTTGGTAATTTTGTATGTTTTAAGGTTTAAAGTTTAATGAATAAAGTAACTAAAAGGGATATTTAAAAATACATTTTTTCGAATAACATTCAAAAAATCGATATGAATCTTACCGTTTCAAATGTTTTTTCGGATTTTTCTTCTTCTACTACTTTTATAGTTGATGTAGAAACATTGGACAGTTCCTTTTCCAGTTTGTTCATCTTATTGAGATTATTTTGACTGCCTTTATTAACGAATTATTTTCACTCTCCTCCATCAGAGTAGATTCTCTTGGTACGTTGTTTTCAGTTTTGATGCCTTTTTGGCTTCGTCGTTTAAAGGACCTTCTTGCTATATCGCTTCCTTCTACGAATTGAGCTAAGCTACAGCACAGTGGCTTTTCTTTTTCAAATTTGTTGCCTAGGTAGACATGCTGGGACATGAAAGCACGGTTTTCGAAACCGAATTGAGTATCGTCTAGGGATTCTGAATTTGCACGGGTTGTTTGGCGTTTTCTTTCCAACGAATCTCGTTTAAAACTCATGCTACGTTCTAAGAAGGAAAAAGGCCAAAATTTAATAGAGTAAATTATTGTTCGTGAGTTTACATGTGCAAACAGATATTTAAGACAATTTGTAAAAAATAATTTATAAAATACCATACATTTTTACATCCTTAAGAAAAGTGTAATAACTAAAAATTCTAAAAATTTGGTTTTCTTCCAATTTAGAAGTTCCAAATATATAATAATAATAATTTTCACTATAGCGGAGTGCGCTCTCAACTTTACGCTTTAACCTACCTAACGCAGGATGCGTACAAGTGAGAGGCAAAATAGTCTACATTAATTGCGCCGGCTATAGTAAGTGTTAAAGTTTTCTTCGAATAGGTTGTTGCTTTCACTACTGATTTCGAAGAAAAAGTAATTTTTTGAATTTTTAGAGTTATTAAACTTTTTTCGGGACGTGCGACATCTGTAAAAATTATGTCAGTAGATATTCTATAGTAAACCCTGGTAGAAAAGTAAATAAATCTAACTTGACATAACATTAGATTAGTGACATTTTTATTTTTAGTCTCTAACGTTATACAAAAACTTTATAAAATATATAAATCTAACGTTAAAAACTAACGTTTTTCAAAATCGTTATAAAATACATACATCTAACCTTAAATACCTGACTAAATCTAACCTTTTTCCAACGTTAAAAATTAACATAAATCTAACCTTATTCTAACAATAAATTTTTGCTGACTTCCTATTATTAATACGTAAGATATAATAGATAATACTTATCACAGACAGCTATGTACATCATTGATCCGTAAAAAGTTTGCAAATTCTCAAAAAATAAAATAAAAACACGAAAGAAAATATTTTGTTATTCTCCTTGATTAAACAGACAATAATATTATATATGCACCTTAAGTGAATATAATGTATCTAACAATCAAATATTTACCTATTATAAATATATATTTATTTAATAATATTATAATTTTTTAGTATTTATAATTTCTATAATACGTTTTAACAGAATATCATCTCTCAAAAGTAAAATTTATAGTAAGTCTGGCAACGCTGTTCTAGAATTGGCAAAATATTTTTAGATTCTGAATAAATATTAACTAAGTAAATATAAAGTTTTTCTGTGAGGTAAACCTATTTTAAACTTAATAATATTTAGGGAAACCTAAAAAGATGGCTTTTTTATAAATAAATGAAACGAAATAATTATGATTGCTAAAATATATTAAGATTTATTTGTATAAATAAAATTGTCTCCAGATGCCATTTTATTAAAATTCACTACTACCAAAATAACAGGTACAAATATCCTAGTTGGCCACGCCTTCTCTTAGATTTAAACGTACTTCTAACGTATTTCTAACTTAAGAATCTAGATTTTAGTTAGATTAACGTTTGTAACTAACGTTATAAAATATATAGATATAACGTTAAAAACTAACGTTTAACAGAAACCGTATAAAATACATAATGCTACTGTAGGGGGTCAGATGTAACAAATTTTGCTTTAAAAGGCACTACAGCTTTAAAAATTATTCTTTGGATAGCAAACTTGATACATGAAAGGATTAACATATCTTCCTTCATTATACGCTAGTATTTTAATTAAATTTGTTTTAATAATAAACAAACAACTAGATTTTTGGGAGTATGTTTGTTGTTACTTTCGTCCCGATGATGGGGCAATTGTAACAAGGGGAAGTGACAATTGTAACAATTTTTATAGCAACATTTTTATAAGAAATTAAACAAAATATTTTTAACAGCTTTATTATTATTAAACATCCAAATTTTGAAATGCTTTATTATGTGTTATATTAAAAAAAATAATAAAAAAATAAAAAAACTTACTTAAAATCGTAAATAAAACAAAAAATAATTACAAATTGGAATTAGGAACCTAGGATCCAGGATTTTTTTTGGAGGGTTGCAAAATTTTTACAATTTTTATATTAAAGTTTTATAACCCTTAAATAAGAAAAAAACAAAAAAATTTTTTTTACAAATTTGAAGTATAAATAAAGTATAAACTGTTTAGTATAAATAAACTATAAACTGTTTGTTATAAACAAAAAGAAACAATTGACGCCGGCCCCCTCAAAAATGGGCCACGGAAAATTTTTAAAAATGTTTAGATTTGTGTATACACGGTGTATTTGAAATAGGGTCGAAAATTTTAACTGATGATTCTACATCATAAAATATGACAAAAAGTTCCTATAAATATATGTCTAAAAATGCGTCATAAGGGAGCTACGCCCCTTTGAAAGTGGCTAAAAAAATCGGTTTTTATTTAATAGCTCAGGAACCCTTTGAGATATATCAACGAGGTTTTGCACGTCAACTAATCTTACCAAGGCCCGTTTTTATGTGTTATTTTCATGTACTTATTTCAACCAGGGATGTGCGAAACGGGGAGGGCTTATCAGTTTTTTGTCCCAAACTTTTTTCTGTGTAACTTTTTTGCAATTTTATTTTTGAAATATGATTTCTCAGGTCAAAATACATAAAAAAGGTACTCCTGTTGTAATACTGTAGGATTAACGGTTTTCGAGAAAAATTAATTTGAAGGTGAAATTCTACGGTTCGAGGACGAAAAATTAAATACTAAAATGTTGAAAACCAAAATTTTTATGATGCTATGTTATTCTACATCAAAAACTAAGAAAAAAATCTCATATACAGGTACTTCCAAAAATCAATCCTAATGGAGCTATGGTCTCCTAAATATGCACCATTTTTAAAGCGGTATGGTAGCTTTAAAATCGTTTTTTCGACCTACATGTATGGAAACTGTTTTTCTTAGTTTTTGATGTAGAATAACATTGCATCATTAAAATTTTGGTTTTCAACATTTTAGTATTTAATTTTTCGTTCTCGAACCGTGGAATTTCACCTTCAAATGAATTTTTCTCGAAAACGGTTAATCCTACAGTATTACAACAAGAGTACCTTTTTTATGTATTTTGACCTGAGAAATCATATTTCAAAAATAAAATTGCAAAAAAGATACACAGAAAAAAGTTTGGGACAAAAAACTGATAAGCCCCCCCCGTTTCGCACACCCCTGGTTGAAATAAGTACATGAAAATAACACATAAAAACGGGCCTTGGTAGGATTAGTTGACGTGCAAAACCTTGTTGATAGATCTCAAAGGGTTCCTGAGTTATTAAATAAAAAACGATTTTTTTAGCCACTTTCAAAGGGGCGTAGCTCCCTTATGACGCATTTTTAGACATATGTTTATAGGAACTTTTTGTCATATTTTATGATGTAGAATCATCAGTTAAAATTTCCGACCCTATTTCAAATACACCGTGTAGAATTTTAGGATTTCGGGGAGGGGGCCCTGCCCCTACTCCGTCTCTTCTCTGGATACGGCCTTATTAAGAACATGCGTAATGCGCATTGTGCAATACTCTTCACAATTAAAGCAATAAAAAAGCCGAGTAAGATTTAAGACATGTAGCATGTTGCATTGTAACATGTTAACATTTTTACAATTGTACCTCTACGATCTGTTAAAATTGTCCCCGATCTGTATTGAGTTAGAAAAATAATTTTACCGCCATTCAATATAAACATAACCTTACAATAAATACACCCTAGTCTAAGTAATGCTCTGGCAATATTATAGTGATAATTAAGAAAAATTTTGATGTGCTTTGGCTGTCTGATTGAAAAATGTATAAAAAAGTTCAAAATTACTTACCGAGCAACTTTTTAAAAAATTTCGTTAAATTTTTAATAAGTTGGTGTTCACCTATTAAACATATGCTACTGCGTAAGCTTCAAATCATGTGCTAGGGACAGGCGATTTGTAAGTTGTTTAGCACAATTTTTTAGCCCTGTTACAATTGACCCGCGTTACAATTAACCCCGACCTCCCCTACCTGACTAAATTTTAACCCTTTTCTAAAGTTAAAAATTAACATAAATGTAACCTTATTTAACAATAAATATTTGCTTCTTCCCATTATTAATACGTAAGATATAGTAGAAAATACTTATCACAGACAGCTGTATGCATCTAAGTTTGATTTATCCGTAAAAAGTTTTCAAATTATCAAAAAAAAATAAAATAACAACTCTAAAAGATTTTGTTATTCTCCTTGATTAAACAGACAATAATATTATATTAGATAGTAGATGGCTGGATTAGGGTTATTTATATTAAAAAACGTTTTTTTACTAAAACTGCCGACGTTTCGTTGGCTTTATTCCAACTTCTTCAAAAGGCACACTATTTTCTTGTATTTCGAATACCCATTATGTATTATATATTTATTATTTCAATCCTTAATTCTTATATTTTAACGAAGAAAACGTAACTTACTGTAAGTAACATATTTTTTACCTTTTTATTGCTTATACTGATGATAATTCCACGTTAATATAAATATTTGTTCTTATACGAGGTTTTATTAAATTAAACCGTATTTTAAATGTTTTTATTTCTATGTTTAGATTATAATGCATAGTTTAATATAATTAATCAATGCCTTTTTGTCTGCAAAACAATTTTAAACATTTTTTTTATTACATATAAAAAAAGAATCATATTTTATTATTTTATTAACGAATTTTTAAACTTATATTGTTTTCTTTCTGGCTCTTTGAATTGTTAAAAAGTTATAACATAATTGTTAAATTAATAATAATAATAATAATAATAATAATAATAATGTTTATTTACCATTACAGATACATAAAGTACATATGGCAAGTCAAAAATATAAGTATATAAAAAAAAATCATTAAGGTACATATACAAGTCAGTCAAAAAAATTAATTAGAAAAAAAATAACTAAGTACACCTCAAAATATGTGTTCCGTATCCAACAAAAATTCGGTAACAGTACATAAAAAAAAAAGGCACAATAGAACAATTAAAAAATTAATAAACAAATATAACACATTAAAATGATTGAGCTAATTATCAGACAGACAGACATTTCTTGCAGTGTGCCTTTTGAAGAAGTTGGAATAAAGCCAACGAAACGTCGGCAGTTTTAGTAAAAAAACGTTTTTTAATATAAATAACCCTAATCCAGCCATCTACTATCTAATATTATTGTTGGTGTTATGATCCGTATAATTTTAAAATTTTATTTTAATATACATAGCCTATAAGATCTAATTCTTAAAAGTAAGCATGAGTAACGTCGGATATTTTCGGGTTTTGTTCGGACCCCTCTAAGTAAAAATCGTTGAACTTTGGTAGTGGGGAATTCACACCCAGAAACATTAGCGCGTGTGACCTAAATATGCCTCATTTTAATTTATGGGTTTATGAAGAGAATAAATAGAGCTCCAAATTTTAGAAGTGATCATTCTTGAATAGTTTTTTGTCTTGTTAGTTAAAAAGTATCCAGTAGTGTCAAAAGTGAAAATGTAGTTTCTGTGAGAAATAATTTTTGAGAATTATTTTTGAATTAAAAATAGTTTTTAAACTTAGAAAATTTTTGAGACTTGTATTATCCGACATGAAAATAATTGGACACTTATAAATATTGTTAGCATGAACACTGATAGAAATTTTGACGAATATTAATTAACTTAAGTATTTTGTAAAATAATTTGAATGACTTATACGAACCAGTTCTAATATTTACACTAAGAAAATTGTGGACAATAAATTGGGATTTGAAAATGATTGCGAATAGTTGGGATTTCAATCATAGAATGTTTTAAGTTAGAAGTATTTAATGGAAAACTAATATATAATGGAAATTAGAATTTAAGGGCTTTGCATAGAAAAAGGACTTAGAATTAAGAATTGATCTTTCATGTTCTTGGAGAATTTATTCACATTTATTTAATATATTATTCTTAAGAAATCGTTTTATCTGTTTCCAAAGCGCCGTCTCCTAGAATACCCGCTCCCGAATAAAGTGATAAGTGGTTAAGTATATTCTCCGCTCGGGTATACTTTAAATATGACAGAAGATTAGATGGCCAACCTAAATGAGTAAGTTATAATGAAAGTTATAATTAACCGCAAGGCTATAACCGAATTATATACCACTTCACTAAATTAGTGATAGAATTTCAACTTCACTACATTGGTGCTCATGTGATACGGGACTTCAAAATCGATTTTAAAGCAGAAATTTTTGTGCAGAAATAATAAAAAAAAAAATCGAAAAGAAACTAAATTTGGACAAAAGAGTCTGTAAGATAAATGATTTTTTTTTATGAAAAACAAATTTTAAAAATCGTTTTTGATGTGAGACTGGATTATATTTGCTTGAAATCAAAAATAGGCTAAGGGAACACAAACTTCAGAAACTTGAATAATGGCAGAAAAGGCAAGTAGATTTTTGGAAAAGTTGATTAGCATCAAAAATTGACCACATCATGAAAATGGAAGAAGAGTGATATTTTGCAAAAATTGCAGAATTTTATGGCCTATAGAAAAATATCAATTGAAGGGAAAAATAATTTTTTTTTTTTTTTTCAAAAATGTTGGTATGTTTTTTCTCAAGTTATTTTTTGTAGATTTGTAAAGTATGAAATCGTATTTAAAATTTTTGGAAATTATAAGTGTTTTTTTTTTAGTTTTTGGTTTTTTTAGTTTAATTATATTACAATGGTAGATTTTTTGTCTTTGAAATAAAGTATAAAATACGATTTGATACTTAAGCAATATTTTTTTCAGTAGTATTTTCCTTTGTCAGAAAGAAATGAATATACTTAGGATTAGAGTATTTGATAATTTTAATTTGAACTAGACGGAAAGAAAATATATATTTAGTTTTATTCATTAGCGTGTACCTTATTTTATTTAATGGAATAATTTTTCAGGATATTTTTATTTTTTCGATATTTTTTTTTAGTACTAATAAAAAAAAACGTAATTAATTTTTTTTTTTAGGTTTGTATTTTATTAATTTTTTTTTAAGATGATATTTTTATTAAAGCCTACAATAATTATAATTATTTTCAGAATTTTTTTTTTACTTTTTTGGAACTTATAGTACGATTTTTTTTTCTCATTAAATAGTACAGAATTTTTTTAAGTTATATTTAAAAAAAAAAAGAAATATATTTTTTTTTTTTTTTATTATTTTTTTTTTGGGAAATTTAAATTTGATTTTTTATTATTAACGCATATCTACAGTATAATTTTTTATCTTTTATTCTAAGGGTTATATTTGATTAAATTTTTCTTGAAAACTAAATTTTGAATTTTATTTTATAGAAATTAATTTTTTTTTATTAAAGTGTACCTAGATATGATTTTTTTTAACGGTTATCATTATTTTTTTTTAACTGGAATTTGATTGTTATTTTAATGGATACAGAAATATTTAATTTTTTTTTATTATTGTAATTCAGTGAGAAAACTTAAACAAAATGTTTTAAAATTACCAAAAAAATATCGAGGTTTTATATGTAAGGAATGCCTACTTGGATGTAGTTTAAATATCTTGAAAAATGTTTAGTTGATTTCTGATTTTTTTTTATTACAAAAAAAAAATATTTTAAGAACCACTTTATTATAATTTTGTAATGTTGCTTTCAGTGTATAGGAAATACGTAAGTCTCTCTTCACCCACAGGTGCACGCTGGGTCTTTGAAAGTGTTTATGTAATAAAAATTAATAGTGTTTACGATTTGAAAATTTAATGGTTTATTTTGTGACTTCATTTTTTATCTTAGTATATTTATAAAACAATTTTATCTATCTTATTGAAGATGTGAATAATCAGTTTATAAAAAAAGTATTTATTCGTATGGGATTAGCTACCCCAAACGTGATGAGTATTTTTTGTTATTTTCTCAGATTTTTTTTTTTGTTCTTTCGAAATAATATTTTGTTTTTGTTCTTAATTTCAGTCTATAGTTTTTTAAAAATAATTTTAAGTCAAAGCGAATTTGTTTAGTATAATCTGAGAAAACCTACAGTTTTATGGAAAAATACTGTTTGTTCAGTACTGGCCAAACTGAACGTAACTATATTTTTCTCCGTGTATTTAATTATTTTTTTATGGAATTTGCAGTTTTATCGTTGGTTAATATGACTTTATTTTGTTTAGGCAAGATATTAATTGCACAAAGAGATAGATAGTCACATATTGTCACATATGTTGCTTTCCCATTTAAATGTTTGTAAAAATAGGGAAAGCCAGTTTTTTTTGATGAAAATTATAAGAAAGATAGTTTTCTGTAAAGAAAGGTTAAAAACAAGTTGCATTGATTTAAAAATGTATGTAACAGTTTTTTGTTGTAAAAAAACTAAGGTTAAAGGTTATTAAAGGTTTTAAAGGTCCAGTTCAAAAATAAATTAAGGCAGCAAGTTATATATTATTAAATTTATTTTGGTTGGGGATATTAAAATACCAGTAATGTTTTTTAATGAAAGATACAATTTTTGGTATATTGGGTAAAACATATGTATAAACAAAATCAAGTTCAATAATGAGTTATGTTTTTGTTTTTTAGTATTTTTGGTGAATTCGAAATATCGTATAAAAGGTGTGCGTATATCGCATATATGTAACTAATAATAAATATATTTATTAAGCACTTACTTTCAGAAGGCTAACGTAGTCTTTCTGCCTATAGTAATATAGAGTGTAAATAAAATAAAATATCGGAAAGGTCTCAGAAAAGTTATTACAATAACTTAAGAACGCCTACAATGTAGGATGATTTTTTATTATGATTTACGTAAAAGTTTGAAATATATGAGGGTTATGAGGGTTATGTTATGTAAAAAAAAATAATTAACCAGTTGGTAAAAAAAAAGCGTAATATATCGTTAAACAGCTTAACGTAGTTTAAAGTAAATCAAATAAACTTATTCTGTCTCAAAGCATTTATATGATAACTTGAGAACGCCTGCGATTCATTGCAATGTAGGCTTATTTTTATTAGGATTTATCTTGGAATTTACGTAGGAAGTTAGGATATTAGAGGGATACGTTACGTAAAGTTAAATATCGAGTTGGGAGTATTATATATTGACGTATTATATTAAAGGTCCGAGAAATTGGTGTTATAATATAAGTAACACTTGTTTGATACATGAAAAGTTTGAAGAAGGACATAGTCCTTTATGTTTTTAAATTTGCTACTTAAGCAAAAGTGGAAGTTATAAATAGGGTGCAGAAAATATTTTTAGTTTTGGGTTTTTGAAAAATTTGTAAGAAATTTACGAAAATGTGCGCAAAATTTCGCAAATAGTATTACGATAGTACGATTATTAAAATTGGAAATAGTAAGAAATTTGACAAAAAGTATTACAATTAAGTAAAGACTCAAACTTTAAATCAGGGGGTTAGGTAGTGTTTTTAACACAGAACCAAACAGTCTTGGTTAATTCGCAATAATTTGCAGTTACCAAAGAAAATTGCCATGGAACCTGGTGACAGGAGCCGTGATGTTACCCAAGTGGAGGAATGAATTTTTGTTTCAAAATCTAAAAAAAAATGGGTAGTTTTTTATGAAGTATAAGATAGGCACCGATAAATAGTCGACAAATAGTGAGTGAGGTTGGTCGCAATAAATTTTGCGAATACTATAGTATATTTTTTTTGAAATAAATGGAGTTAATTATAAAATGAGTTAGAGATTCTCGGAGAAGTAGTAGAAGTTGTATCAATACGAGGGATATTTCGAATATAGTAAGTAACGAATGATTCTAAATAGTCCAATAAGTGGCTATATGAATATTGAACTTTATTTTTGTTGAAATATGTAAGGGGTTATTCTTTAATGGTATAATTTTTTTTTTAAGTGTGCGAAGTTGCAGTTATTAAAGTTGTATAATATTGCATATTATTAACTATGTTTGTCAACACGTAGTAAAGATTTTTTTTATTAAAGTTTATGGTATAATGAATAAAATAGAGATGCCTATTGTAAAGTTTATGTAAGTAATAATGTAAATTATTAACTATAAAACGTATAAGGAAGATATAACTTTTGTTATATCTTGTTCTTAAAAGTAATGTTTTAGTTGTTCTTATGATTTAGATATAGGTTTTTGGTCTTTGTAATGTGTTTTGAAATTCCAACTTAAGCAAGAACCGAACAGGAAAATGTTACACATTTTCTTTTTGAAAAATGCTTATCATTTTTCAAAAATTAGGGGGAGAGCTATGTTATGATCCGTATAATTTTAAAATTTTATTTTAATATACATAGCCTATAAGATCTAATTCTTAAAAGTAAGCATGAGTAACGTCGGATATTTTCGGGTTTTGTTCGGACCCCTCTAAGTAAAAATCGTTGAACTTTGGTAGTGGGGAATTCACACCCAGAAACATTAGCGCGTGTGACCTAAATATGCCTCATTTTAATTTATGGGTTTATGAAGAGAATAAATAGAGCTCCAAATTTTAGAGGTGATCATTCTTGAATAGTTTTTTGTCTTGTTAGTTAAAAAGTATCCAGTAGTGTCAAAAGTGAAAAGGTAGTTTCTGTGAGAAATAATTTTTGAGAATTATTTTTGAATTAAAAATAGTTTTTAAACTTAGAAAATTTTTGAGACTTGTATTATCCGACATGAAAATAATTGGACACTTATAAATATTGTTAGCATGAACACTGATAGAAATTTTGACGAATATTAATTAACTTAAGTATTTTGTAAAATAATTTGAATGACTTATACGAACCAGTTCTAATATTTACACTAAGAAAATTGTGGACAATAAATTGGGATTTGAAAATGATTGCGAATAGTTGGGATTTCAATCATAGAATGTTTTAAGTTAGAAGTATTTAATGGAAAACTAATATATAATGGAAATTAGAATTTAAGGGCTTTGCATAGAAAAAGGACTTAGAATTAAGAATTGATCTTTCATGTTCTTGGAGAATTTATTCACATTTATTTAATATATTATTCTTAAGTTAAGAAGAAATCGTTTTATCTGTTTCCAAAGCGCCGTCTCCTAGAATACCCGCTCCCGAATAAAGTGATAAGTGGTTAAGTATATTCTCCGCTCGGGTATACTTTAAATATGACAGAAGATTAGATGGCCAACCTAAATGAGTAAGTTATAATGAAAGTTATAATTAACCGCACGGCTATAACCGAATTATATACCACTTCACTAAATTAGTGATAGAATTTCAACTTCACAACATTGGGTTACCAAACCAAGCTTAAATAATATTATATATGCGCTATCGTACATGAATATAATGTATATAACAATCAAATATTTGCCTATTATAAATATATATTTATTTACTAATAATATAATTTTATAGTATTTATAATTTCTATAATACGTTTTAAAAGAATATTAGCCCTACAAGTAAAATTTATAGTAAGTCTGGCAACGCTGTAGGTACTAAAATTGGAAAATTATTTTTAGATTCTGAATAAATATTAACTAACTAAATATAAAGTTTTTCTGAGAGGTAAACGTATTTATCGAAGTATAACAGCATATTACACGAAAAACATTTAACCACCTAAAAAGATGGATTTTTTGTAAATAAATGTAACGAAATAATGTTTAAAAATATTATGATTGCTAAAATATATTAATATTTATTTGTATAAATAAATATGTCTCCAGATTTTTTATTTATTTATTTATTATTTATTTATTATTATTTCGTGCTTTACATACGTTTACACATGTCAACTTTGATTTAAAATTGTAATTTACATAGAAAATGTTGGAATATACATCAAAATTTGAATTTACATATAAAACATTTAAAAATTATAAAATTTACGAGATAATCACAAATATTAAAAATTATAAGAATATTAAAGTCTGTCATTTAAGAAATCATTCATACTGTTATAGGCCTTTTTTAGTAGTAGTTCTTTCAATTTAATTTTAAATTTTTTTAGAGGCAATATTTTAATGTGCTGGGGCAGGTGATTGTAAAATTTAGGACCATAAAAATTTTCCCCATTTCTACTACTACTTAACCTAAAATACGGTAGTCTTAAATCGCTGCTTTGTCGTGTGTTACAATTATTAATTTCCCCCTGTTGGGTGTACTCACTTAAATGTTCTTTTACATACACAACACAAACAAATATATAAAGAGCCGGCAATGTCATTATTTTTAATTCTAAAAATTTACCTTTTACCTAGTCCCTGTACCCCAGATTGGTCATGATTCTCAAAAGTTTTCTTTGGAGACCAAAAATCCTACTACTACCTGGTGCATGACCCCAGACTATAAGGCCATAGGACAACCTGGACTCAAACAAAGCATGGTAGGCGACTTTTAGTGTATTGAGAGAAACTAACTTTACCAGCGAACGAAATATAAAAGTGGTTTTTGCCAAGGAACTAGCCAAAGTGTTGGTATGTTCACCCCAGCTAAGGTTTGGATCAAAATTTAAGCCTAAATATTTTACCCCGACAGGATTAGTAAAATTAGCTAACATTAAGGGTCTATGAGAAAAAAATATGTGTTTAGTTTTGTTAAGATTTAGCGATAACTTATTAGTCACAAACCATTTGTTAGCTCTTTCCACACCCTCATCCATTTGTTGTTTTGCTACTAGTAAATCTTTATTAGCCGAAAGTATATTTGAGTCATCAGCAAACAAAATCTTTTCCCAATTTGTTAAGGCATGACCATAGTCATTAATAAAAATCAAAAAGAGAAGCGGTCCCAGGACAGAACCCTGTGGCACGCCCCCTCAGTGACACCCACAAACGACCTTGACCCCATTTTTGAGACTGTTTATTGTTTTCTGTTTGATAGGTAGGATGAGAGAAGCCTAACACTCAAAGACTCCATTTTGTTAAAATTCTATCGTTGTTTCTACTACGAAACCTTCTATGCCTTATTCAAAAACTTGACCATATTAACATAGGCATACTACTATTAAAGTAATGTGATGTAAAAGACTAAATAAAAAATAAACACCCCTATCTAATAATACTGAGGTAACATCCTATATTAAACCTAATGCATTACTACAAAATATATTTAAGGATTTAAGCACCGTATCAAAGCAGTTAACAGAAAAGGATTTTATTTTATTAATAATGATTTCTCAGCAGGCCTTATGCTACCAAATAAAACTATGTAAAAATGCTAATATTATTATATCTTCGGTTCCCTATACAAAAAACACTTCTACAAATCATAACATTTTTAAATACAATAAAGAACTAGTCTCCCTCATTGTAAACCTAGATCGCAAGCTAACTCAAAATATTGTAAAATATATATTTTTACGAAATAAACAGGAATAACTATAAACTAGAGAAAGTCAACATTGCCAAGGATTTAATAAGAATAGTAGAAGAGCACAGAAAACCAGCGGGCCTTAAAAATCTCTGTGATATTGTAAATTGTGAAATATTCTCCAATTTCTTGGCAAAAACGGAGATGGAAGATAGCACAAGCTATGACCAAGATGTACTGTCTTTTAATATTAACTCTAGCCTGCTAAGTAACTCCATAAAGGAAACCGAAGAACCTCAAAATTTTACGAGCACCAGACTTCATGAATCTCTCCAGATGTAATATTAAACCATGGTGGACAACAGCATCAAAATGTTATGGAGGAAAATACTTTTAATATAGTTAATTTTAACACCACCAACGTTACATTTTAATGTAAGGAATCATTTCCCAGAGTTTCAGAAGGATGCCATTTTGTACGTTTTTTGTATTTTAATATACCTTTTAGTTTGAGTGTATATAGGGCAGAGGGCGACTATGGTATATATTAGTATATTTTGGCCATATACATAGCGATCAAGGTTTAATCCAGTATACATGACAACACTGCTGCGCTCGCAGGTATTACACGTTAGTTTTGTGTTCATAGCCAGAAGAACGCGAACATAGCAGCTAGGTATACCTTGCTTTTTAAATGTATTTTATATACAGAAAATATACAGATAGGTTTCATAAAAAATAGTATCTATAGCTCTACTTCATGTTTTATGCTCTTATGAAAACTTGATATGTTTGTATGTTCTGAAAAAGAGAAGAAAAGAGAATAAAGAGAAAAGTAAAGACATGAAACAAACTTAAAAAAATAAAAAAAAAATAAAAAAAAATATCAATTTGTTTTTCGAAAACAAAAAATTTTTAAAATAAATTTAAAAAAAAAGTTCTTTAAAATAAAGCTAACTAGAGGTAGATATTATACTTTTTAGTAAAATATGAAAGAAAATAAACTATTGAAGTTCCAAATTTTGGTAAAAGCTGAGGGACCTAGAAGTCCTAGAACTTCTATAATACAATTTTAAAATATTCTCATTAAGTGTCCAAATTTCAAATTAACCGGATAATTTTTTTTTCGAGTATGTGTAGGAACGAGGGGCTGACCGCGTCTGAAATTTGTACAAAAGAGTTCCTTTTTGCAAAGAGTTCCTCAGAGTTCCTTCGGAGTTCCTCGGAGTTCCTCCGGAGTTCCTCGGAGTCCCTCGGAGTTCCTCCGGAGTTCCTCCAGAGTTCCTTGGGAGTCCCTCCTGTGTTCCTTAAGAGTTCCTCTCTGGAAGGGGTAATTTTTGGCAAATAAGCTGTAGAAATTACCGCGCTATGCAAGCACTACTGCCATAAGGCAGGCAAAAAAAAGCTTTGTCCCTGGCGGTTTCAACCAAACTGGGCGCCCCTACAAAAAAGAAGTTGGCGCCCCTTCAAATAAAAAATGGCGCCCAAAAATTACCTTCAACAGAAAAAAGCTTTGTCCCTGGCAGTTTCTACCAAACTTGGCGCCCCTAAACAAAAGTTGGCAAGTTGGCAAGCCCCAAAATTACCTTCAAGAAAAAATGCTTTGACCCTGCCGGTTTCTACCAAACTTGGCGCCCTTCAGAACAAAATTTGGCGGCGACCCAAAATTACCTTCAGGAAAAAGAGGTTTGTGTTTGTCCCTGACGATTTCTACCAAACTTGGCGCCCCTTCAAAAAAAAGTTAGCGCCCAAAGGTAGGGTGTTTTGATAATCTAGTTTGAAAATAAAAACGTTAATCCGCATGGGTAATAAATAATAATTGTTTCTGACCGCATCTGAAATTTGTACAAAAGAGTTCTTTTTTGCAAAGAGTTCCTCGGAGTTCCTTTAGGTTTGCAAAGAGTTCCTCCGGAGTTCCTCGGAGTTCCTCAGAGTTCCTCGAGAGTTCCTCAGAGTTCCTCGGAGTTCCTCCAGAGTTCTTCAGAGTTCCTCCTGAGTTCCTTTGGCTTGTACAAAAGAGTTCCTCGCGGTCAGCCCTTCGTGTAGGAAGAAAATGCATATTTTGAATAAAACATTAATTTATGATGTAAAACTGGCACATAAAAAATACGTCATAGGAAATTTTGCACACTATTTTTAGCTCAAAATGTAACATGCTTCTTCTTATACTCCAAAAAATTAAGGACAGAAAATATTTCAATTTTTTTTGGTAAATTTTTGAGTGCTGTAACTGTGCAAAAAATGATCGTATTGAGAGCTTTAAGTTTTTGGTTTCAAGATTTTTCGCCACAATTTTTTTTTGGGTCACTTTTTTTGCGCATTCATAAAAAAAGTGTTTCTTTTTAACCGTCCCCGGATTTATTATTTTTATTTCGGTTTTAAACTTTTTGTTTGACTTTTTTATTTATCTTTTTTGATTTTGGACTAAAGTATTTTTTAATTTTTTTTTTCTTAATCAGGTCTATTCACGTGCGTAAACAATATTGCTATTTTGGCAATATTTGCAAAATCCCATGCGATTTTGGCCAGTATTATCAAAGGCAATATGGGCCAAAATCGCATGCGCTTTTTGCCAATATTGCCAAAATAGCAATATCGTTTACTCACGTGAATAGACCGGAATGAATCTGGTTTAATTTTCTGAAAGTTTTTGAATATTTTTTTTAATTTTTGTTTTGAAATTCGATGAGTAGGTAATTAATGTAAAATTGTGCAGAAAAACATTTAAAAAAATCAGTTCCCTTAATTTCTTGGTTAAGTGTATAAAGGTTATTTCAAGGAGTTCTACATGTATATTTTTTGTATATATTATAGATTTAAAAAGCAAGATAGCATCCGATATATGTAGCGTTAATGTTGGCATCCTGCTACCGACGCACAGCAGAATATCGGATGCTGCTTTGATTTTTAAATATATATATATATATATATATATATATATATATATATATATATATATATATATGGGTTAAAATCAGAAAAGTACTTCTTTTCAAGTCAGAAAAAATGGTCAAAATTACAACTTACTAAGCCAAAAATTATACATGTGTTTATTAGGCAATAAGAAATACAATTTTCATAGTAGGCGCAAACTTTACCCACTATTGCGCACTGTGGTGCGCACTTGGCTAGATATAAGTTAAAATTTCCAAAAAAATTATTCGAATATCAAAATTAAACAAAACTTCTCAACATGGGGTTTTTGGGGTCGAAAAATCTGAATTTGATGTCGAAAATTGAAAATTTAAAATGGCGAATCCAATATGGCGACCGAACCTTTTAAACAAAAAAAAATGTCCAATCCAATATCCAAATTTGATGTCAAAAATTTTAATTTAGATATATAAAATTATCATATTACTTTTTTAGTGATTATCAGGTCCGGTTTAAGGGCCGTTGCCTCTAGGGCCTAGGCGTAAGTTAACTGTAAACAGTAACTTTTGCTATTTTTTAAATTAAACTGAAATTTATAAATATAAAATAATCTTATATAAGTTTTTCTAATCAATATCAGGCCCGGGTCAGGGGTTTCTGCCACTAGTGACTTATGAGTCAGTCCTAATAAAAAAGTCCTATGGGACATAGGGTTAATATCAAATTTACTTATTTTTAGCAATTTATTTTAACAAAAATACAAGTTAAAAATATACCGCAAAATTTAGGGACATTAGCCGAAAAATAGAATAATAATTTCCCATCAACTTTCCCTTAAAAAAATGGTCAGTTGCAAGTTAAACTGTACCGTATTTTTATTATTTTTTTCGTTTTCTTGCCTCTAAGTCAAATAATCCTAGCCGTAGCACAATAATGCATAGAACATGTTTTGTAGAGAATTAGATAAGCTTTTATATGGTTCTCAACTTTTTTTTTCTGTGCGAACAACTCAAACAGTTCTAACATTAGCATAAAAATGCATATAAAATTTATTATAGTTAATTATATAGGCCCTCATCAAGTGACATTTTTTTTTTGCACTTGATTGTAAGAGTTTTATCGCACAAAAACTGGTTATATACTGTATTTTTCAGATTTTTTCTCTTTTCGTGCCTATGCCTCAAAGGGTCCTAGCCGTAGCGTAAAAATGCATAGAACATTTTTTGTAGAGAATTTCATAAGCTTTCTTTTGATGTAAAGTATTTTTTTTCCAAGTTAAGTGGTAAGCGAGTTATTGCAAAATAAAATAAAAATACAAATTTTCCACGTATACGGACATTAACCACGTAGATGGACATTTAAAGTAGCGACCCAAAAAAAATATTAGATGTTCATTTATTTTTTTAAAAATTTTATCAGAACATTGGATCACAAAGGCCAATTGTTTAAGACCTAAAGATAATAATTTTAAAATTCCATAGTCTGAAAATTAGAAAAAAAACTGTAACCACGGTGATGGACATTTAAAAAGGTACGCTCCTTTTTTTTCGAAAATTCCTCCCCAATAAAAAAAGTGGGGTTATTAAAAAAAGTAACATTAACATTTAAGTACTCTATAAATAGGGTTTATTTGGGCATAATTACATATGTGATAAAACGTTTCATTGTAATGTAATAAACGACTACGTTTTCCACGTAGATGGACATCAATTTTTTGAGACAAACTTATTATTGATACCAACTTTTTTTGTTGGATCTCAAAAGCTTTGCTTAGTTTATAAAATAATAACACTATCAAGTGTCTTTTAAAAAATAATTAGAAAGAAGTAAATACAATGCAACATTTTGTACACATAAAATACATATGTATGTAAATGTTGCAACAAAATTTCGATAAAAATTACTATTAAACCAATATTTTCTCTCAACATAAAATATTTTTTACACTCTATTTTAATAAAATAAAACCATTTGAGTAGTACTAGAATATGCAAGATTCTTAAAAAAAATTGAATAACTTTTTTTTAGCTTGGGGACAAGAAAGTAGTAAAAATTTGATTTTGACCCATATATATATATATATATATATATATATATATATATATATATATATATATATATATATTCTAGGTTTAACGATTGTTTGTTTGTAAATTCTGGTGTATATTACGGGGATGCAATCTGTGGGTTAAGTTTAATGAATACTCTTGTAACTTTCCAAGCTTTCGATTTTATTTTAAATCTTTCTATGTGACAGATGGAATCCCTTGATAACCATTGCATATTATGCAGTCCGTGTTTTTTGTAAATTGTGCCATTATAAAATTTAGTATATAAATAATAACTATAAAAAAAAATATTTCCAAAGGAATTTTAATCGAGCACATTGGTTATATCGCATCTTAATCAAATCCAACCATACTATTCACTTTTAAAAAGTCAAAATATTACTGCCATGAATGATGTCAAATTAATGCTAATTTTTAAAAAATAATCTCAACATCTTGTAAGTAGATAATTTAAACTACGTTTCAACAAATCTTTAGATGTAATTTCAGCTATTTTTTATTTATATTTACTGTATTTATTTATTTTTTCTTAGATCCTTGAGAAAGATTTAAAATAAAATCGAAAGCTTGGAAAGTTACAAGAGTATTCATTAAAGTTAACCCAGAGATTGCATCCCCGTAATATACACCAGAATATTTTTTTTTTGTACTTTATACTCTGAAAAATCGGTTGCTAGACACTTCTAGAAAATTTTTTCCTCAGTATTAGAAACAAAAATTCATATCTCTTTGACAGCTGTTCGTTAAAAGTATCTCTTCTCATATTCTTGTAGGAAATTGAACGCTTTACAAAAAAGGTCTCTTACAATTTTTTCGTAAACCTCACCGTTTAAAAAATATCAAAGGTTAAAGTTTGATTATTTTAAAAGACATTTCTGTTTTGCTTTTGAATTTTATAACTCGCTTACAAAAAATTGTTATGAATTGCGCAATTCATAGTTTTGTAGGAAATTAACTGCTCTACAAAAATGGTCTCTTATGATTTGTCGATTAAATTACGCGTTTAAAAGATATTCATCGTCACACTTTAATGCTTACTAATTTTAATAGTTTTTGATAAATAATTCGAAAAATTTCAATTTAATTTTTAGTTTCACGAAAATTTATACAAATTTGAGTTTCTATCGTAAGAGTAACTCTTATAGAAGTTTCCCTTTCGAAAATTTATTTGAAACTTTTTTATTTTAATAATATTTTCATAAAATTTATCTTTATAATACCTTATTATTTTATTATTATTTTTTTCAAAATTTAATAAATCTGAACTCTGAGTTAGAAATAATTCACTATTTTTTTTTCAATATAACCAAACATACGTAGGACTAAAAAAAAAAGGAGACAAATAGTTTAAAACATTTCTCTTTTCATAGGAACTCAAGTTTGTATAAATTTTCGTGAAACTCATAAATTAAATTGAATTTTTTCGAATTATTCATCAAAAACTATTAAAAGTAGTATGCATTGAAGTTTGACGATGAATATATTTTAAACGCTTAATTTAATCGACAAATCATAAGAGACCATTTTTGTAGAGCAGTTAATTTCCTACAAAACTATGAATTGCGCAAATCATAACAATTTTTTGTAAGCTAGTTATAAAATTCAAAAGCAAAACAGAAATGTCTCTTAAAATAATCAAATTTAACCTTTGATATCTTTTAAACGGTGAGGTTTACGAAAAAATTATAAGAGACCTTTTTTGTAGAGCGTTCAATTTCCTACAAGAATATGAGGAGAGATACTTTTTAACGAACAGCTGTCAAAGAGATATGAATTTTTGTTTCTAATACTGAGGAAAAAATGGAAAATTGGATTTTGTCGGGGTTGGGTTTGATACCTTCTGTTGCAATTATATGTCCGAGGTAGGCTGTTTCTTTTTTTAAAAAATCGCATTTATCTATTTGTATTTTGAAGTTGTTCTCGCGAAGTTTGTCAAAAATTTTCTTTAAGTTTACAAGGTGTTCCTGAAGGGAAGTAGAATAAACGACAATGTAGTCTAGGTATACTAGACAAATAACGTTTTGAAGGTTATTAAGGACTCGTTCCATGATCCTTTGAAAAGTCGCTGGAGCGTTTTTTAATCCAAACGGCATTCGAAGGAATTTGTTGTGACCGTTCTCAACATTAAACGCGGTTTTATGTATATCGTCAGGGTGCATTTCAATCTGATGAAATCCGCTCGCTAGTTCGAGAGTAGAAAAATAATTGCAACGTCCGAGTTTACCTAATATGTCAGCAATGATGGGTATCGGGTAACGGTTGTCCACTGTCTTTTCATTTACTTTACGGTAATCTACAACGATTCTCCATTTCTTTTTTCCAGTGGCGTCCGCTTTTTTAGGTACAATCCAAATTAGACTTTTTGGCATTTTATTTATTTGTTTATGAACTTCTTTTTTATGAATAAATGGGTAACGGTATGTTTTTGTGTAGACTGGAATTTCGTCGTGTGTTTTGATTCTGTGTTTAATTTGGTTTGTAAATGTCAGATCAGTTTGGTCAGAGTGAAAAAGGTCTGGGTAATTTTTTAAAAGATATAATAGGCGTGTGTTTTCTTCTGAATTTAGATGATAGGTTCTAATATTGTCTTCGAAATTGTCTATTTTATTTTTGTTTATTTCGCAAATATCGGCTGTATATAATTCAAAATTATTTTCAAGGGAAAAGGCTTTAATAGGGCTGGTTAGTGTAAAGTTAATATCTGCAAGGTTATTATGGACTTCGACATGAGCCCAGTTATCCTTAGCAATAGTTAAAGTTTCCGAAATAATGCAGTTTTGTATATTTTGTTGAGGAATAAATATTTCGCTATTGGTGTTACGGGAATTTTTATCCTGGTGTTATTATTTCCCAAAAGTAGCTTTTTTAAAATAACTTGGGGGTTGGATCTGAAATATTAAATGGGTATGCTTGCGTTTTTTGTGGTAAGTTTATTTTGTGTAAAAATTATGTCAGCACCTAATTTTTCAAAAATGTCCATTCCTATAACTCCGTCGAAAAAATCTTGAAATTTGTAAACATGGAATTTTAATTCATTATGTGCAGGTTCGTTGAATTCCAAGAAAACGGGTGTTGTTTCTACAGTGTCGTGCTTTGTGGTATTATTTGCTGTTTGGATTAAAAAGGGTTCAAAGGAGATTTTATCTTTATAATATTGGTATACTACTGTCGGATCTAAGAGTGATTTCGTGGCACCTGTATCTATTAAAAGTTTAAGGGGTGGGTCGCTTATTTGAATGTAAGGAAGGGCTCGATTGTCAAAATTCGTGTTTAGTTCTATTATGTTGTCTGGTTGGGGTTCATAAGTTCCTGAAAATCTTGTTCGTAATAGTTTTCAGTTTCAGTATATTCGTATTCGTAGTTTTCTGCTTGTTGTTCTGGAGGGTCAGCTGCGTCATCAGAGGGATTAAAATATTCCGTGTTGTATAGTTCTTCCGAATCCCAGTTATGGGTTGTAAGGCGCGGGTTATTTTGGCTGAAAGATTGTCTTGATGTCGTGCTCATATGGGTTGGATGGTCAAGTTTCCTTACTTGGGAGTTTGGAGCCCAAACATTTTTTGGTTTCCCAAAAACTTGTTCATTTGTAGGGAATCTTGTCTGTACGTTTTGTCTTTGTTGTGGTAAGTTAATAGGACCGGTGGGAAATGTTGGTGGGGGTGGTTGGAAAAAGTTAGCGTTTTGGGGTTGTGGTAGTGTAAAACTTTGTTGGGGTTGTTGGAAAACTGGCTGGGGATAAGAAAAGTTTTGTTGTGGAGGAGAAAAGTTTTGTTGTGATCGAGAAAAGTTTTTTGTGGTCGAGAAAATTTTTGGTTTGGTCGAGAAATGTTTTGTTGGGTGTGGGAATAGTTTTGCTGAAGGCTAGAGGAATTTTGTTGTGGTCGTGAAAAGTTTCTGTTGGTGTGAAAGTAATGTTGTTGTAAAGTTGGTCTTGAAATGAGAATGTTTCTTTTTTGATTGTTGTATCATTTCATTTCATTTATTTAACGGAAAATCCAATTTGACAGTACAATAAATAATCAAAATATTTGTACAATGTACATATATAAAAAAAATTTTACT
>CAUEHQ010000857.1:28383-62564 GCA_958510825.1 Brachypterus glaber | reverse complement strand
ATTCAGAGGACGATGAATAACATTTTCTAAAATAATTATAACATTTTCGAAGAGACTAAATAGAATTCTAGAATTTGTACATAAAAGATTAATTGCAAGTATACTAATAAATAAAAATTATTAAACAAACATGTTGACAAAATTATTTAGTTGGAGTATAAGTACATGCCTATCCTTTAGAAACGGTCTTTATCTATCCCAGGAATATAAGGAAATAGAGGTGGATCATATCAAGGGCTGGGGGGTTTTCAGGACGCTGATGCTGTTCCTGGCATTACTTGCTTGATTAAATGTTCTGGACGGTGAGAAATGAATCGAAATGTGGGTTTCGGACGGAACGGATCATAATGGAAAAATTGTGAAGGCCGGAAAGTGGGACTTGGGGGTTTTCGACGGTGCTAAAACGATTTTAGTGGTCTGTTTTCGAGGAGCAGCTTTTCTGACTCAGGAATCCTGAGGGACTAAAACTTGGGTTTGAGTGTCTTAGGGACTTGATAGTGACTCATTGCCCACAAAAACGTCGCGAGAAGATCAGCAATCGGTCAAAAATCGGTCAAAAATTACCAAAATCAGATATATGCCGTTTTTTTGACCTTTTGCAAAACTTAAAAATTTATTCGCAATATACCATCTGAAAGGTAATGAAAAATGTTATAAAATGCCATTTTTAAATTTTGTGCCGGGAAGAGAAAAAGTCCTGAAAATCACGTTGCAAATATTGAAATGGCCGCCATTTTTTGGTTATGAAGCCAAAAAATCTAAAAAAAATCATACATATACTCCATTGAAAGCCCGTTTGAATGCCGCAAACTGCATGTAAAAATATTGTTTTGAGCCCGAGTTATCTGAAAAATACTAAAAAGTGTTTTTTTTTTGCGCTAGCGGGCTGAAAATTTAGGGGCTTGGTCTTTTTGATACCGAATCGAATGCCCTATGCCCGGTGAAAATCCCAGAGGGGGAACTTTTCACCATCTTATTAGGCTATGCCCTTTAGAACTCTTAAATAAGACAACTTAAACTATCTTTAAGCATATATTTGATACTTTTAGCTCTTAAAATGTGGACAGGGGGCATGGGCATTCTTAAAAAATTGTTTGGATTTTTTAGAGAAATTTTGACAAAAATACCGATTTTCAACCCTATTTTAAACCCAAAAAAAAATGTTTAAAAAAAATAAAAAATATACAGTTAAATGGAGAATTTTATAAGATTTAAAATGATGTATCACACGACCCACCTTTCTATTTAAAAAAATGTCGCCCCATGCCCCCCTGCCCACATTTTAAGAGCTAAAAGTATCAAATATATGCTTAAAGATAGTTTAAGTTGTCTTATTTAAGAGTTCTAAATATGAAGTCGATATCTAAACTCGTTCAAAAGTTAAGAGGGGGGGGGGGGGGTGACTTTTGGACCGCTCTGTATATATATATATATATATATATATATATATATATATATATATATATACCATTTACTGTGAATAATACCTATATCATAGACCTATAGAATGGAATTACTCGCTTCAGAAATGAACAAACTACATGAAGAACTTGAGTCCTAAATTAGTCCTAAAGAAACAACTGGACTTTTAATTAGTTATAAATGAAAAGAAAATTGATGTTTTTCTAATAGTCCAGTCAAATAACGAAAAATTCCAATGTTAAATTGCAATATATGTACACGAGCTAATATTTTAAAGGGTAGTAGTGGATACTAACAGAAAACTCCCCTGTTGGGGGATTTGAGTTTACCCTGCCAGGCGCCTCCCTAGGTGGCGGATAGGGGAAGTCCGCAATGACGGATTTCGGGGAAATAAAATACCTCGAGGTGGACCATGAACTCGCTGCTGTCCGCAGCCCTACACCTTCATTTCTTCATCTCACACATTTAACTCCACTACACCCACACCCTCATACCACTCTGTCATGCACACTTACACACATACTAACACACCCACGACAAACCCATACACATACACGCGAACTACTGTGCCGGGATCCCCTCCCCCCCTATAAAGTGAGTCCGGGAATCCACTGAGGCGGGACCACGGGAATGGTAGCGGTGAAACAAAGCAGGTTGGGTACACCTGTGCCGCCTTCGGACTATTCCGGGGGTGTATAATCTTGATTAGTGCAGTAGTTCCAGGTAACGCCTGGGTTGAGGACCTGCTGCACATGTCGGGGAGCTTCACCAAGGGAGAAGCAGCCGCCCGTTATCCCAAATCAGGAAGGGACCTGAACCTACTAGGGGGGAAAGAAAAAGAAGAAAGAAAAGGAGAAGGCTAGGCAAAAAGCCAAAAGGGTAAGGCAGTAGGAAAGGAGGCGCCAGGCCAAGATGGCAGAGGCGGAACAGCGAAGGGAGGAATCTCAAGCTGCCTCCGCCAAAGTCACTCTTGAGAAGGAATCCGGGAGTAGCATGATCCAGCGGGTTGGAAACAATCCGCAGGGTCAGGCTAAATCCGCGAAACCCGAAGGGGTCAAGCCCGCCACGCCACAAGCGGGGCGGGTAACCGATGCTTCGGCTTAGAATCCGGGTTGCTCCTCGAGCAACACTGGAGCTGGAAGAAGCACGGAGACTACAAGGAAACCCGGCTGGCGTGGTCCCACCGCGAGAAACGCCAAAAGGACCAAGAAGGACCGACGGCTCCGGCGTCAGTTGGGGGTGAGAAACCGGAAGGAGAAGCCTCCCAGGATCTCACTCCTGCCGACAAAAAGAGACCAAGACCGGAGAAGGAAACTCCTCCAGCTCGGAAGAACAAAAGGCAGAGGTGGAGCAGTACCACTCCCACCGGCAAGGGGAACAAACCCGTGTAACCCTCTGGGGAAGGAACGCTAGGTGCAAACCGAAACGAACCCTTCCCCAAAGGTTCGGCGAGTGAACCAAATCCGGGTACATCCAGACGTGCCACCAACAAAGCCTTCTCGAAAAAGGAACTTCAGGTGGTGGTCACGTCGGACAGGGAGAATGGTAGTGTCTCTAAGGAGGAAGGCCAGCACATCCGAGGCAGTCTGTGCGCGAAGATGAGGAGGTTGGCGGGGCAAGGTTCTGAAGAGGACCAAACCGCGCCACCTCTCTCAATGGAGGGCTCCGGAATAGTTTTTCCGAAGTGGTTTATTATCTCCGCGTGCGACCTGCCAACGGTGGACTGGCTGGTAGGAAGCTGGACCATTCCGCAGCTGGGTGGAGCCAAATGAATGGTTCCTGGTATTCATGGTCTCCCACGATGCTGTACGAGGATTGGCGGCTAGGAACTGGAAGTTGAGCTGGAAATGCTTGCAAATCCCTGTAAGGAGAATCGCAAGCTGGAACCAGTCCAACAGATCCGAGCCGCCCGCCTCGGGTAGCAAAACGGGGAGCGCCAGGTAGATTGCCACGTCCGTCTTCTGTGAACGACCCCATCATGGAAGACACAAGGATAAACCAGATCAACCTTCAACACAGCAAGGGAGCAACAGCTGAGCTGGTCCGCAACCTCGCCGGAGTTAAAGGCTCGATCGTATTAATCCAGGAACCATATGTTTACAGGGACCAGGTTAGAGGGTTAGGGGTTGCCGGCTACAACATCCTAGTCGGCAAGGAAGGACGGCACACAAGGTCCTGCATCATGGCATCTCAGGAGCTCAGCATGGTTCCACTACCTCAGCTGGACACCAGGGACCTCACTGCAGCGATCCTGGAGCATAAGGTAAGAGGCATAAGGTGGTGGTGGGTAGTCTATATTTGCCGTATGAGGGTCCGATCCCCACCAGGGAATTGACTAACCTAGTCAACTTCGCAAATAAACAGCGCCTACCAGTAATAATTGGTTGCGACGCGAACGCACACCACACGGTGTGGGGTAGCACTGATACCAACGACAGAGGAGATACCCTGTTAGGGTATCTAATGTCCACCAATCTAGAGATTATGAACAGAGGGACGGAACCAACGTTTGTCAATCGCATACGCAAGGAGGTGATTGACATAACTATGGTATCGAATGATATAGTAGAACTGATATCGGACTGGAGGGTGACGTCGGACATAGCAACGTCCGACCACAGAATGGTTGGATTTTGGCTAAAGTATAATAAATTGGAACCGGTCAGGAAACGTAACTCCAGGTCCACAAGTTGGGAAAAATATGTTTTCCATTTAGGACCTGAGGAAACGGTACCAGACGGTGACATACTCACCAGATACCAGCTCGATGAAGAAGTTGCACGTCTCAATAACAGGGTTGTCTCAGCATACGAGGAAGCTTGTCCTCTGAGAGAGGAAAAGACCCGCAAGGTCCCATGGTGGAATGACCAGCTTGAACTCCTTAAAAGGAGGTGCAGGCAGGCCTACAGGCCTCTTCCGGAAGAACCGAATGGGCCTGGGATAACTATAGGGACGTAAAAAGGGAATTTAAGGGGGGAAATTAGACGTAGCAAAAGACTCAGCTGGAGGAAATACTGCGAGGACATGGAGTCTCTGTCAGATTCTGCAAGGATACTAAGAGTTTTAGCAGTAAGACTAATAAAACCATTGGTTCACTAAAAAAGGCAGATGGTACTTGGACCACATCCAGTGAAGAGTCGCTGAGACTGTTGCTGGAGACACACTTTCCAGGTGAAGAGAATGAACGGATGGCTCAGGATGCAAACCAGATCCTAGCTGTGGACTGGACTTTAGCAGACAGAGTCATCTCGGACAACTCTATCGCATGGGCTATGAATAAGTTCAAACCATTTAAGGCCGCAGGTCCAGACGGAATTTTTCCGATGTTGCTGCAGAGGGGCCTGAAAGTCCTAACCCCTGTGGTAAAAAGGATTTTTAGGGCCTCTGTCGCACTAGGATACGTTCCCAAAGAATGGAGGAAGGCTAGGGTTATCTTCATTCCCAAGGCAGGGAAGAGAGACTACACCATAGCTAAATCCTTCAGACCAATAAATTTAACATCCTTCCTTCTTAAAACGTTGGAAAGGATTATTGACAGATACTTGATAGAGGAGGTGTTGTCAAGACATCTCCTCCACAAGAATCAACACGCATATAGGCGAGGGAGGTCGACTGAGTCGGCCCTCCACGCCATTGTACGAAAGGCTGAAAAGGCGCTACATCATAGAGAATGGGCACTAGCTCTATTCTTTGATGTTGAAGGGGCTTTTGATAAAGCTAGAACGTGAACTATCTGTGCTGCGCTACAATCCAGGGACACTCCAACGGCGCTGATCAGCTGGGTTAGGTCGGCGCTTGAGGAGAGGAATGTCACTGCCTCACAGGAAGGCTGTCAGCTCTGCATCGGGGTGAAGGGTCGCTGCCCTCAGGGCAGTTGCCTCTCCCCCCATTTATGGTGCTTAGTGATGGACGGCCTACTAGAAAGGCTAACAGCTGCAGGACTTTATGTGCAGGCTTTCGCAGATGACGGAACGGTTTTGATCATGGGAAAGTTTCTCGACACCATATGCGAATTAATGCAAACGGCATGTCGAATCATTGAGGATTGGTGTAGAGAAAACGGCCTATCGATAAACCCTGCAAAAACCGAGCTAATACTCTTCACCAAAAGAAGGAACATAGGGAATTTAGGACTCCCAGAATGTACGGAAAAACACTTGAATTATCTCAGGAGGTAAAGTACTTGGGAGTAACCTTGGATACCAAGCTTAGCTGGAAGCGTCATGTAGATAAAGTCCTTGACAAGTCTACATCGACCTTTTGGCAAATACGCCGAGTTGTGGGAAAAACCTGGGGTGTTACACCCAAGGTCCTTAGATGGATCTACACAGCGGTCATAAGGCCAAGAGTCCAGTATGGCTCAGTGGTCTGGTGGCCTAGTGTTGGGAAAACCACAATTTCTCAGAACCTGGGAAAAATCCAAAGACTAGCTAGTCTTGGAATCACCGGAGTAATAAAGACAACACCCCAAGCTGCTCTAGAGGTCCTACTGGGACTTTTAGACCGCACTGTATATATTTATAGATTTATGATTCATAAATATTAAACTGTAAAAATGTTTTTTTTTCTATTTTAATATTATTTTAGTATTGTAGTTTTTTATTTTCCTACTTCCAATCTTGATAGGTAAATATCGGTATAAATCGGTAAATATCGGTAAATATCGGTAAATATAAAACATATATATGGTTAAAATATATTACGTCCATTAGCTATTAATTAATGTTATGTCCATATGTCCAAGACATATGTCTTTTAATAAGTTACTCTTCAAATTATTTACAAAAAAGAAAAAAGAAAAATGACTAGAATCCAAAATAAAAAAGAAAACTTTTTACTTTTTTAGTAGGTTTTTTATTATTATTTTTTTTTTTCCATACATGATTTATTTTTTTTATAAATAAAATCTTATTTATGTGGGAAAAATACAAATTTTATGTAAAAACCAAAATTTGGTAATTATTTTGTACTTTAAATTTTTCAAAGCGGGGTTTCTTTCATAACTTCATGTTTTCAAATGGCAACCCCCTTGGGCTGTCTTATTTTTTTGGTGCGCTATTGTAAGGGCTACAAAATGGCGTACTTTTATTTATTTATCTTCCACTTTTGCCGGATTAGGCTTTTTTTAATGAATAAAAAAATAATTATTTAATTTTTTTTAGATGTAAAATTGTTTTCTGAATTTAAAAATGCAAAAATATACAGAGGTTGTCATTTAAAAAAATAAAATTAACTTAGTTTCGGGCGAACCGGAAGCGCAAAAAAATAATTGTATACGCCATTTTGTAGCCCTTGCTAAGAAATATAAGGGAACGTTCAAGTATTACGTAACGCAAATTGTACCAAAATTCATACACTTCATACCCCGGTTGCCGCGTTATTAAACTCTGTAGACATTTTATATTTTGGCTACCCCCCTAAACCCCCCCCCATTTGGGAGGGTATCCAAAACATGAAATATCTACAGCCTTTAATAACGCGAGAAACCGAGTGTGAAGTGTATGAATTTTGGTACAATTTGCGTCATTTGTCATTTAAAAAAATAAAATTAACTTAGTTTCGGGCGAAACCGGAAGCGCAAAAAAATAATTGTATACGCCATTTTGTAGCCCTTGCTAAGAAATATAAGGGTACGTTCAAGTATTACGTAACGCAAATTGTACCAAAATTCATACACTTCTTACCCCGGTTGCTGCGTTATTAAACTCTGTAGACATTTTATATTTTCGCTACCCCCCTAAACCCCCCCCATTTGGGGGGGTATCCAAAACATATAGAGCCTTTAATAACGCGAGAAACCGAGTGTGAAGTGTATGAATTTTGGTACAATTTGCGTCATTTGTCATTTAAAAAAATAAAATTAACTTAGTTTCGGGCGAAACCGGAAGCGCAAAAAAATAATTGTATACGCCATTTTGTAGCCCTTGCTAAGAAATATAAGGGAAAGCTCAAGTATTACGTAACGCAAATTGTACCAAAATTCATACACATCATACCCCGGTTGCCGCATTATTAAACTCTGTAGACATTTTATATTTTGGCTACACCCTAACACCCCCCCCCCCATTTGGGAGGGTATCCAAAACATGAAATATCTACAGCCTTTAATAACGCGAGAAACCGAGTGTGAAGTGTATGAATTTTGGTACAATTTGCGTCATTTGTCATTTAAAAAAATAAAATTAACTTAGTTTCGGGCGAAACTGGAAGCGCAAAAAAAATAATTGTATACGCCATTTTGTAGCTCTTGCTAAGAAATATAAGGGAACGTTCAAGTATTACGTAACGCAAATTGTACCAAAATACCTGTATATTTTTGCATTTTTAAATTCAGAAAACAATTTTACATCTAAAAAAAATCAATTAATTATTTTTTTATTCATTAAAAAAAGCCTAATCCGGCAAAAGTGGAAGATAAATAAATAAAAGTACGCCATTTTGTAGCCCTTACAATAGCGCACCAAAAAATTAAGACCGCCCAAGGGGGTTGCCATTTGAAAACATGAAGTTATGAAACAAACCCCGCTATGAAAAATTTAAAGTACAAAATAATTACCAAATTTTGGTTTTTACATAAAACTTGTATTTTTCCACATAAATAAGATTTTATTTACAAAAAAAAATCAGGTATGTTAATAAAAAAACGTAAAAAAAAATAAAAAGTTTTTAAATGATTTTTTTTTAATGTAAATTTGTTTTCTGGATTTAAAAATGCAAAACTATACAGGGGGTGTCATTAAAAAAAATAATTTAACTTAGTTTCCGGTGAAACCGGAAGTGCAAAAAATAATTTTGTACGCCATTTTGTAGCCCTGGTTAAGAAATATAAGCCACAAAAAATTTGCTTTCATCGGACTGAAAACAATTCCATTTTAGGGGGTGTCCATGGATTGAAACTCACCCGGTATAGTATAGGTAATAAAATAGTATTTACTTTTTGAATAAATCTAAAGGAAAACATAATATTTAAGATACTTATGTGTCATAATAAAATTATTGCGAAATCCGTTAACACCTACGCGCAGCTGTATAAAATTTTAACATTACTGATTGTGCAATCTGTCACATTTATGCTCATAACTTTTAAACCGTAAAAGATCGCAGCTGAGATTTTTAGGGGAAAAGAAGGAAAAACATATTTTTTAACAGCCTTTTTTTAAATGATTCTTTAAACATCATTCTTTAATACTCATATAAATTTATCATCAATAAATAGAGTTAAATATTTTTAATTTAAAGTCAGAAAAAATTAAAAGGACCAAATTTGTCAAAAAGAAAAAAAAATGTGAAATTATTTATTAATTTTTTATTATTAATTAATTATTAATTTTTTTTTGGTGCAAATATTATTTTCGATTAGTTTTAAGAAATTTTACCCAATAAAACAATATAACCTTAAAATTGACTAAAATTCTTACCACTTCCGGGACAACCGGAAGTCCTGAAAGGCTTATACTAAACCAAAATACGTCTTTTATAAAACTAAAGAAATTACCCAAATTTCATTTAAAACGATCCACAGTTGTAGAAGATATTGAATTTTGACCGCTAATGAGTACTGTGCGGCGGGTCTAAAACATGTTTTTTTTTTATTTTGACCTCCATCCAAAATTGATGTGTTATTGTTACGGGATGGAATACGTATAAAAAATTTTAAAAAATCGGTAGAAGAAATTTTGAATAATACCGAAAAACGTCTATTTTTGGATATTTTGTAGGTGCACCTAACATGTTCATTATTCTTTTGCATTGAAAACTTTAATTAATAATTAATTAATTAATATCCCCTTCTATAGCATATTACTATTGAAATAAACTTTTTTTTGATATATGATATAAAAATAAAGAGTAAAGCGGGTTGCATACTTTAAGGATTTTTATTTTTTTACAGAAGCTTCCTTAAGCTGACATTTGTGGGCATTTGTGCATAAAAACTTTATATAATAGTTTCTGATGTAGAATCACCCTGCAGAATTAATTTTTTTATTGGCGCATTGTTTAGTTTATATTTTTGATACTCAGAACGTGAAAGATGTAATTTGCAATTTTCTCGAAACCTTTGGACCTAAGGTGTTACATAAATAGTATCATTTTATGTATTTTTAACCAAGGAAACATATTTTACTGAAAAATGTCAAAAAAGCTAAAAACAAAACTTTGGGGCAAAAAAGAGGCAAAGCCCCCCAAAAAGCCTCTAAATTAAAATTACATAGAATGTTTTTCTTTATTACAAACATCCTATGTAATTTTGATTTGGCAACTTTAACCAGAGGCGTGCAAAATGGGGAGCTTTGTCTCTTTTTTGCCCAAACTTTTTATTTTTAAATTTTTTGAGTTTTTTTCAATAACAGATGTTTCATTACTTAAAAATACATAAAAAAGTACGTACCATTTATGTAACACCGTAGGGCCAACGGTTTTCGAGAAAATTGCAATTTAAATATCTTTCACGTTCTGAGTATCAAAAATAAAAACTAAAAAATGCGCCAATCAAAAATTTAATGCTGCAGGGTGATTCTACCTCAAAAATTATAACATAAAGTTTTTATTCAAAAATGCCAACAAATGTAAGTGAGCTTAAGGAAGCTTCTATAAAAAAAATTAAATACCCTTAAAGTATGCAACCCGCTTTACTCTTTATTTATATATATATATATATATATATATATATATATATATATATATATATATATATATATAAAGGTTTTTTTTAATAGTTTTCCACTGATACAAGTACAAGGGGATTTTAATAAGTTTTCAATGCAAACGAATAATTAACATGTTCTGTTCACCTACAAAATATGCTATAACAGTTTCGGTATTACACAAAATTTCTTCCTTCGATTTTTTAATTTTTAGTTTCTTTTACAAGTATTCGATCCCTTAACAATAACTGACATCAATTTTGGATGGAGGTGACAATTAAAAAAAAAAACATGTTTTGGATCCGCCGTGAAAGGTTTTGGAATTTTAATTTTTTAATTTCCGCAACATTTCCAAAACCCTTCTTTTGAAAGGGGTTTTAGTTTAAAAACTTGTTTTTTATATTATTTTATTTTCAAGTTTTTTTAGTTATCCTTTAATATTGAATCCTTATTGGAGGTAAACCAGAGATTTAAGTTACAAGCATGCTTGCCAAATTTCAGTTTTTTAAGTGGGTAAAGCAGAAATAAGGTTAAGTTAGCCGCATGAACTATGTTGGGGGAAAGAAGATGTTTATAAGGAAATGTTCGTTGTCACAGGTTGCACCAGAGATAAGAGATCAGATTGTAGTCTCTGGTTGCACTATGGAACGAAGCGGGCCATACGTTGGACATTGTATCTTTTTTGAAAACGGTAGTCGGGATTTTGATAAAATTAGGTATGTAGCTATTTTTAGGTACGAGAAAGCCTTTTAGCTAGGTTTCATTTTTGGCAAAAATCTGGAAATCTGGAAAATCTGGAAATCTTAGAAAAAATTAAATTTATTTTTTTTTATATGATTAATTACCATTTAGCGTATAAGAAAAATATTTAACTAAGTAATATGGATAAGTTGTAAAAATAAAAAATATGGATAACTTGTAAAATTATTATCTTAGCTAATAAGTTTGGCTTTTTCGAGTGGAATTAAAACATTTACCTAACTATTGAGTTGAAAATTTCTGTAAAAATTCTGGAAAAAATCTGGAAATATTCTGGAAAAAATCTGGAAATATTCTGGAAAAATTCTTAAAAAGTTTTAAAATGGTGACAAAAATTTTTATAAAAAAAATGTGATAATAAAACAAACTAAATAAGGTAAATAATTTTTATACAGGTACTTTTATCAAAAACCAGTAATTTCCTAGCTTCCTTGAATAATTCCTTTACTTTATTTTTACAAGTAGGTCTCATACTGGAAAATACTGGATCTGAGACTAACAATAAGCTATGCAAGATATCCTCATTGTTTGCCTCTCTAGACATTTTTCTTGCGTGATTTTCTCTGAATTTTCCAGAATTTTCCAACTCAATAGTTAGCTAAATGTATTAATTTTACTTGAAAAAGCCAAATTGTTTACTTAACATTATAATTTTAGAAGTTATACACATTTTCCAGAATTCTTCCAAATTTCGGATTAAATACTTACGCAAAAATCTTTCTTGTACACTAAATGGTAAATATTAAAAAGCAATTAAATTTAATTTTTTTTAAAGATTTCCAGATTTCCAATTTTTTTCCAAAAACAAGGTTAAAATAAAATTCTTTTTTCGCAAATTGAAAAAAAGTTGAAAAAAAATATATATTTTTTATTTATTTAAATTTTTGTTATCTGAGATAAGCTTGTTTCAGCTGTCTACGTTTATTCTGGGTGAAACAGAGAGGGGGCTAACTTATATGCGTATGTGGGGGGGGGGGTTGTGGAGGCAAGCGGGATAAAAAAATTTTGTAAAATTTTGTTATCACTTCAATTTATTATTATTTATTTATTTATTGCAGCAGTTACAGAGCTCCAAATAAGCTATTGCTTGTAGCTGGGGCTCTCCATTAACTTTGAAATAAAGAGTATATTATTGATTTATTCTGTCAGATTTTCTATTTCCTTACTTCACGGCCATCTATTTGCTGGGACTAAATAAATATACATTCTTCACCATGAATTCTTCTAATTTTATAAACCATGATGTATATAAATGTTCAATTTACTATAATTTTTCTATAATTTTGATCTTTTTTTCAAAAAATTATTGACTTAAATTGACTTAAATTATCTCATGTGGTTTGCTGGGACTAAATAAATATACATTCTTCACCATGAATTCTTCTAATTTTATAAACCATGATGTATATAAATGTTCAATTTACTATAATTTTTCTATAATTTTGATCTTTTTTTCAAAAAATTATTGACTTAAATTGACTTAAATTATCTCATGTGGTTAAAAAAGATATTTTAGTGGTAAATTTTATATAAAATTATATTATCAACTGAGTTAAGCATGTGTAGGTTTCTAAGTGTATTCTAAGTGTGTAAAAAAGCCTTTGTCAGATTTAAGGGCAAATATGCTTATATATAGAATATGAATAGAAGGATAAAAAAACGGTTTGTATCTGCTCGCGGGGAACTACTCGTTTGCGGATCCAACGATTTTTTAAAATTATGTTAAGTAGTTAGTAGGCTTACTTTTTCCTGGGTTACAATTTGTTTATTTTTTTTTGTATTTTTTCTGAGCCAGATCACCTAAACTGACCACAGTGCACCGGGGTGCTGCAGACCCAACTTTAAAATGGACACAATGTTTTTAAAAAGTGGTAAATATAAATGCAGTAAAAACAAAGAAATGTCTATATTATCGAATGGCACACTTATTTTTTATGATAAGCGTTGTTGACGCCATCTATTAGCGATGAAAATAAGTCATTTTTTCACCAAACTGTCTGCAGCGCCCACTATGTACAAAAATTTTAAACCTTTTTTTCACAAAATCATAGCTAACCATACAAGTCAATTTGTGGACAAATTTAAAATTTTTAACTTCTTAAATAATTTTTTTAAAGACCACAGTTTGAAGCGGAAAACATTTTTTTTGAAGCCTCGGCGCTAAATGGCGGGCACCTAAAGCGTAATCAATGGAAATATAAAAATTAATATAGGAATATTTATATTTTCGAAGGGTTTATTTGATTTTTCTGAAAAGCGTTGTTTGCACCATTTTTTGGCGTAGGAAAAAGGCCTTTTTTACCGTAAACCGGCTGCAGTGCCCTCTATGTACAAAAATTTGAAACTTTTATTTCACAAGAACATAGCCAACCATGGGGCCAACTTGTCACCAAATGTCAAATTTTTCAACTTTTCAAGTAAAATTATTATGCTAGAATAATGAAACGTCGACTTTTTTATAGGGGCAAAATTCTTTTGGCCCCTAGGGATAAAACTGGAGGTCGGATCAAAGGACTATTCTGGATTTTTGAGTAGAAACGTAACAAAAAAAATCAAAAAGATCTGAGATCTGTTGTAGATTGACCGTACCGGGTGATCCAAAGTTCCCGACCCAATCAGTTTTCTCCGAAACGGTAAAAGTTATGGACAAAATTTTATCTGGTTCTTCGATGGGGTCACGTAAGCTACAAATGAAGGTGGATTTAAGGTTTTCAGTTTATAGAATTATGGGCGTAGCGATAGTCATTTTTTTAATTTTTAGTGGCATGTATAGGAAAACTAACTTAAATCGAATAATATTTTAATTTTATATATTTATGGCACAAAGTCTTTATATACACACAAGTTATTTCCTAAATATTATTTTTCATCTTAAGTCAAGTTATTTTTAATGAAAAAACAGAGAGTCGGTGGCTCAGTTGGTTTAGGCACAAAACAAGTTCAACCTCCAAAAATGGTGTGGGTTTAAATCTCAACAGCGGAACTACTTTTTTTTTAATTATTTAAGTTTTTGTTATTTTTTAATAGTATTAGTTTTTTTTTGGTTTATTAATGTTCTATTAATTTTATTATACAACGTATTTGTAGATTAGTTCAATCAGTCAAATAGTTAGTTAGTTAGTTAGTTAGTTAGTAATTGATCACTAAAATTAAAAGAACTTTTACATTCAGGTTTAGACAGTGTAGATGGATTTTTAGTTTCATTTGTAGTAAATTGTCTATATTTTTTTAATGCATTTTAGCGCAAAAAAGGTCTAAGTAATAACACATAATTTTTTTATTAAAATCAATTTTATTAAACCAACCTAATAAGCTATTTGAAACTTATCACCTTTTTAAAATGCATTTTTTAACAAAAAAGCCAAGTGCCAAAAAATTATGTTAATGTTTTTTACTTACGGACAACAAATTTCATAGGAAAAAACGGATGTCTTTTTTCTTATTTTAGGAGTGCCTTGTAGAAAAATTAAAATTGAAAGGGCTATTTTTAGCACACTTTTGGGATAATCAAAATGTTGAATTTTCTTCCCTATTTATCCTAGATCACTATAATGTGCAAAAACCCATTTTATATATTTATAATAGGCTTAAAAAAAATAAATCTGGAAAACAATGTTTTAGAAAAACTGGCTGTAGCGAAAAATATTTAGTGAGGGGGGGAAGAAGGTCGAAAATCACAACTTTTTTTAGTCTAAAACTACAAATTTTATACCTTCGACAAAAAAGTTAATGACTAAAAAAAAACCGTCCCACTTCTGCTAGAATTACAACTTTTATATTTTTAACCCATGAAATATACAACTTTTTCTAATTTCAAAATTCACTACTGCTAAAATTACAGGGCCCTAGCGAAGAAGATTTAGTGGGGGGGAAAGGTCGAAAATTACATTTTTTTTTAGTCTAAAATAACAACTTTTATTCCCTTGACAAAAAAGTTGATGACCAAAAAAAAGAACGTTTCCACTACTGCTAAAATTAAAACTTTTTTGTTTTTAATCCGTTGACTGCTAAATACGAGATAATTGATAACACAACCCCACAAAAAAAAGGTCAAGACCCTTGAGACAGACCATGATATTCCTTTGTATTTTTCGACGCTGAATCTGAATCCGGGGTCAGAAAAGACCCTAGACGTCTGGAATTCACCCCCGGGCCCAAAAACTACCCCTGAGAAGGGTTGGAAAATTATATATATATTATAAATATATTTTTCGATGCTGAATCCTAATTCGAGGTCAAAAAAAATTATACACCCCTGGAATTCATTCAGAGCCCAAAAACTACCCCCAAGAAAGGTCGGAAAATTGAGTTTCAGATGCCAGTCAACCATGGTATTCCTATGTATTTTTTGACGCTGAATCAAAGTTTGAGGTCAAAAAAATTTCTACATCCCAAAAAATACCCCCAAGAAAGGGTGGAAAATTGAGTTTCGGATGCCAGATGCTCGACCATGGTATACCTATGTATTTTTAGACAATCCGCATTTGAGGTCAAAAAAAATATACACCCCTGGCATGCACCTCCGGGCCGAAAAACTACCCCTAAGAAGGGGTGGGGAATTGAGTTTTAGGTGCCAGATGCTCAACCATGGAATTTCTACGTATTTTTCGGCGGAGAATCTAATCCGAGGTCAAAAAAATCTACCTCCCTGGGATTCACCCCCGGGCTCAGTCTCCGCCAGTTTGGAAAATTATAATTTTCCGTAGGAATTCCATGGTTGAGCATCTGGTACCTAAAACTCAATTCCCCACGCCTTCTTAGGGGTGGTTTTTGGGCCCGGAGGTGAATTCCAGGGGTGTATATTTTTTTTTGACCTCAGATTCAGATTTAGTCGAAAAATACATAGGTATACCATGGTCGAGCATCTGGCATCCGAAACTCAATTTTCCACCCCTTCTTGGGGGTATTTTTTGGGCCCGGGAGTGAATTCCGGGGTGTAGAAATTTTGTTGACCTCAAATTCCGATTCAGCGTCAAAAAATACATAGGAATACCATGGTTGACATCAGGCATCCGAAACTCAACTTTCCGACCTTTCTTGTGGGTAGTTTCTGGGCACTGGAATGAATTCCAGGGGTGTAGAAATTTTTTTGACCGCGAATTAGGATTCAGAATCCGAAACTCAATTTTCCAACCCTTCTCAGGGGTAGTTTTTAGGCCCGGGGGTGAACTCTAGGGGCGTATAAATTTTTTTGACCTCCAATACGGCTTCAATTCGAACTCAATTTGTCACCCCTTTTAAGGGTAGTTTTTAGGTCCGGGGGTGAATTCCAGACGTCTAGGGTCTTTCTGACCCCGGATTCAGATTCAGCGTCGAAAAATACAAAGGAATATTATGGTCTGTCTCAAGGGTCTCGACCTTTTTTTTTGTGGGGTTGTGTAATAGTTGGCAGTCTGGTGCTGGAGGCTCACTACGAGAATACTCGTTTTAACCGTATTAATTTACGCAACATGGCGTCAGCGAACAGACAACTAATTTACCCTTGGCAGTAAACGTGTTAACCCATAAAATATGCAACATTTTCTAATTTTAAGATAGGTGGGGGTGGTTCCCCCTATCCCCCCATAGATACGGCCCTGGCTGTGCGCCACCTCTATTTTTGTATTCTGAAAAAATAGGGTGGTAATCTACTCAGCTTAATAAACAACTCTGGGGATAAGACCTCTAAAATAAAATAAAGGCGGAACCTCGGGCAGAACACTAGGCATCCTAATAAAACGTCAACATAATTTAAAATTTTAAAATTTTACCACCACTAAAATTAAAAGAAAATTTAGTTTCGGGCTTAGACCCTGTATGTGGATTATTGGTTATTGTATTAAAACCATCAACGTCTAAACCCGAAAGAGAACATTCTTCTACACGACACTCCTAAAATAAGATAAAATATGAAATTATGAAATTTGTTGTCCGTACTATTCTAAGTAAAAAACGTTAACACCGTTTTGGGGCACTTGGCACTTTTAAAAAGTTTCAAATACATATCTTATTAGGTTTGTTTAATAAAATTTATTTCCCTTAAAATTTTTTGTTATCGCTTAGGACTTTTTTGCGGTAAAATGCATTAAAAAATATAGAGAATTTACTACAAATAAAACTAACGACCTATCTACACGGTCTAAACCTGAAATTGAAAGTTCTTTTAATTTTAGTGGTCAATTAAAATTTTAAATTGTGTTGACTCTTAATTTTTATATTTAAAACGATTGAACTATTTATTGTCTTAAAATCCATAAATACCCTGTATAATAAAATTAATGGAACATTGATAAACCACAAAAAAACTAATACTATTAAAAAATAATAATAAAAACTTAAATATTATTAATAAAAAAAATAGTTACGCTGTTGAGATTTGAACGCAGACTATTACTGGGTATTGAATTAGTTTACTGCCTAAACCAACTGAACCACTGACTGTCTGTTTTTTCGTTGAAAATAACTTGACTTAAGGTGAAAAATATTATTTAGAAAATAACTTCTTAACGCTTGTGTGTTAAAGACCTTGTGTGATAAATATATAAAATTAAAATATTATTCGTTTTAAGTTAGTTTTCCTATACATGCCACTAAAAATTAAAAAAATTACTATCGCTTTGCCCATTATTCACTAAACTGAAAACCTTAAATCCACCTTAATTTGTAGCTTAGGTGACCCCATCGAAGAACCCGATAAAATTTTGTCCATAACTTTTACCGTTTCGGAGAAAACTGATTGGGTCGCGAACTTTGGATCACCCGGTACAATCCTCTCGCGGTTAAGTATTTGGGAAAATGCATAATACCATTTACTGTTAATGATATATAATGTAATGCGTAGCATTATATATCTTCAAGATTTGTTATTATCATTACCAGGTTTATAAGAAACTGTTCATATAGTTAAAACAAGAGATTTTGAGCTTTAAGGACGGTAAATGCCTTACCTAAATCGCTAGTGAATAAAGAAGTATCATCAGTGTACGTATGGTCTACACTGTCTTGATCATATCCATACAAAACTTCACCTAACATTGAGCTAATATCATCCATTAATGACTCCCCATGTATCATGTCCGAGTTTTCAGGATTTGTATCAGTTTCAGGAGAATCTATATAACCAATATGTCCGTTTACGTCCTCACCGTTACTGTTCTTCCGTGGACAAAAGGACTTTTGATTCATAATTTCGGATGTTATGCTAATTTCTTCATTGGAAATCGCGGAAAGAATGCTGCTGCATTCTTTGTCTTCTTCAGTGATTTTGTCTGGGTCTTCGGTTGTTCCTTTCTGGTGTTTTCCTTCTACTTCGTTTGTCCTTGTCTTTTTGTTTTTTTCTAGTTCCATTAGGTTTGAGCAGGTTTCTAAGAGAATTTTTTCTACTGTTGTTGTTGCTGTTACTTCAGCGCTAAAATAGAGATTGTTAAAAACATTCCCCTTTTAGCTAACGACACTTACTTAGGCTTACTTTTTGGTAACGAGACGCGATTGTTACCAAAAATAAATGTAAAATGCATTTTAAGTCAACGTGTTTAAACTGACATAAAAAAATAAGAAAATACACTGCCCAGTAAAAGAGCATTTCCATTTTACACCTCCGCGCGTAAAATGGATTTTTTATTATCAGATTCACTTTCAGCAACCATAAAAACCTTAATATACCAATTTTCACGAAAACTACCCTCTGCCCCTTTGGGGGTGAAGATAGAATTTTGTTATAATCAGATTCCCTTTCAACAACCTCAAAAACCCCAATATACCAATTTTCACGAAAACTACCCCTCAGGGGGTGGATTTAGAATATTTGTATTATCAGATTCACTTTCAGCAACCTCAAAAACCCCAATACTCCAGTTTTCACAAAAACTACTCCCCACCCCTCAGGGGTGAAATTAGGAAAAAAATGTGATAATAAAAATCAATTTCACGCGCGGAGGTGAAAAATGGGAAAGCTCTTTTACTGAGCAGTGTTTTATTATCATATTTAGTTTCAGCAACCTTGAAAACCCCTATATACCAACTTTCACAAAATCACCCCCCACCCCCTGGGGGTAGGGGTAGATTTAGACCATTTTTATTATCAGATTCATTTCCAGCAACCTCAAAAACGTCAATATACCAATTTTCACAAAAATCACCCCCCACCCCTAAGGGGGTGGGTTTCAAAAAATATATTTCAAGATTCATTTTTATCAACCTCAAAAACCCCTAACTACAAATTTTCACGAAAATTTGGAAAACATTTCAAAATATTTACCCCCTCACCCCCTCGGGGGTGAAGTTAGAGAAATTTTATTATCAGATTCAATTTCAGCAACCTTAAAAACCTCTATATAGCAATTTTATTTTTTTTTTTTTAAATGTATTTTTCCCCATTTGCCCCCCTTGCCGCACCCCAATGTTCACCAAAAACAATCCCGAGCGAGTACTTTTGGTAACATACCTGTATGCCAAAATTCAAGTCTCTAACTTAAAGCATTCTTAAGTTATCGTGCTTACAAGATTTCCCGGACAGACCGATCGACCGACAATTTTTTTTTGCTTGAAATTGATTTATATCGACATAAAACGTCATAAAACGCCAAAATTCGCTTTCCGAAATTTTGAAAATTTTCAAAATGGGAAAGCAAAAATAAGAAAGATATATTAAATATTAACTAAATTAATTTAGGGTGTGAATGAACCGAGGTATAAACTCAATTTGACCCGATAGTATTATGATATCAAGACGTCCTTCACTTCCAGGCAGCGCTACTGGCTTAGGTGCCAGACTTCCTAGTGGGCCTTCCAAGATCAGCTAAGTTGAAAATTTTGAAGCAAAATTTCACATATTTGTCAAAAATAATTGAGTTATTTGTGAGAGAAAATTAATCTGTTATTTTAAAAAACAGCAAATACATTAAAACTATTACTAAAATTTGAAATATGTGATGGCGTGGTAATAGTGAATAGGAGACAAATAAAAAAAAATGTGGAAGAGAAGAATTTTACTGCATTGAAAAGTAAAATCAGTTAATCATGAAATTATATAATTATTATAATTCTTATTAAATAAGATTATTAGCAATTTTTATTGTTTTTTTTTTTAATAATTATTAAAATTACATAGTTTTATTTTCATTACATTATAAAACAATAAACCTAGAGATACAAAATATTGTATTTTTATTTCCTGACATTTTTAAGTAAAAACCTTATAATAAATATATAAATTCTAACTTAATTTATTACTTTATTGCCATACATAAAACTACAGTATCCTCTTTGAATCAAACAGCTTAATTTTGTAAATGTCTCAAAAATCTCAAAAAAATTTTGATTAGTTTTGTGTTGTTTTTTAATAAATGGCAAACCTGAAAAAAATAACATTTTTATAATTACATCCACATTTTTTAAACATTTTACCACTTTATAATCAAATATTAAGTAAAATATAAAACAGTCAAACTGACAATAACAAATGTTTAGTATTATTTTTGGTATTTTTTTTCTTTATGTTGGCGTACCAGCTTTGTCAGACCCTAGTGGGCCATATCAAAGCCAACTAGATGGTCCAGTAGCACGGCATGGAAGTGAAGGACGCCTTGATGAAATATACCTAGATTGTTGTATTTGGCTGGCCCGTCTACTATCTCCAAATCCTGGCGGCGCAGGCAGATTAAATAAATCCGAATCTTCAATATTTGAATCTCTTCTAATATCAGGCATTGGTGAGATATTAACTAATCGTTCTGCCAGTACAGAAGAAGTGGGGGAAGGATGTGAACTAACGTCGGAACTGGAAGCAGAGTCTATGGTCGTTAGGACCTTGAGATGGTCCATTTTTGTACTGTTATCACATTTGTCTAAGTGTGTTGTTAAGGAGATCCTTACTTTTGGAATGGTTAAAGTGGTTTTTCGATTCTGTTCGTCAACTACATGTTCGGTGTGCTCCACCAGATTTCGTATTGCTTTTTTAAAGCTGTTTGCGCGGTTTAATAGGGCGTCTTTTTCGCGTTCCATGAAGCGAGAAGTTCGGCGATGTTTTCTGCAAATACATGGCATCTATAAATTAAAAACGTCTTTTTCGTTTGGGAACAGTATATTATTTAACTAGTATGGAGCGAAAAGATAGACATACGAGCTGCCAGGCGTACTATTTCACACGTGTTATAGACTATACTTTTTTTAAATTCAAATATGAGACATTAGATGGCTTTAAACTTCGAAGTAGGTTGAAGAAAATATTCCTTGTAACTGGACATTGTAAATACAACAGAACACATATTTTTAAAATACGGCACTTAACTTTTAAACTACAAGCACAGATTTTACATACTAGATAAAATATTAACGTATTCAAAGTGACTAACACATGCGACTCTCCCTCTCTCTCGAATTTTCGTGTCTCTGTTTACAGTAACATCCACAGTTTTATTGGTATTATCTGGTGTTTTTTTTTACGTTGGTTATCTTGGACAGTGAAGTTTTAACACAGACGTCAAAATCACAAGATGAGGTTAACTTTGAAAAATATAAATAAACTTTTGATTTTTACTGAATATAAATCTAAAAACAATATATGACTATATATAAATATATAAGATATGGATTGTGGGGAATAATGTTTTATCACAGATCTGTGTTGACTATGGATAAAGGGTAAGTTAAAACAAAACAAACCAAGTGGTGTAGTGACCATATCAGCTTTCTCAGTCAAAAAGGACCTATTATAGAGACTATAATAGAGACCTATTGGAAAATCCCTATGCATAAACCTATTCAATTGTTTTGTTTTGTTGTTATAAGTTTAAGTAGAAAAATCTGTATGAAACGTAGGCATCTATAAGTTTTCTATGTTTTTGAACAGATATTTTCCTAGACCTACTGGAAATTTTTAGTAGGACAATCCCTATGAAACGTGTAAGTATCTATAAGTTTTCACATTTTTTTTTGGACAAAGGTTTTCCAAAAAACCTATAGGTACACAATTCATAAAAAAATTCCTACTTCGACCTATAAAACAATTTTATAGGATTACATAAGTTTTCTATAAAACATGTAGATATTTATAGGTTTTGGGTGGGGATTTTCCCATTACTTTTTAATTGATAGTATTAATGTCTTTAATTGTAGAGTAATGAAATTATGCCATCCAGTATGATAATAACCAACAAACTTATCGAAATAAAAATGCGAGTTTATGTACAGATAAGCATAAGGAAGTATGCATCAAAGAAAATATATAATACTAAAATAGCCTTAGCTGGAGCAACCTTGGGACATACGAAGACCTTTAAAACCAAAATTTTACTGTAGTAATCTTAATATATATCAATTTTTATTTAATGTTTATACAGGGCGGTTCAAAAGTCACCCCCCCCCCCCTCTTAACTTTTGAACCAGTTGAGATATCGACTTCAAATTTGGAACTTTTAAATAAGACAACTTAAACTATCTTTTAGCATATATTTAATACTTTCAGCTCTTAAAATGTGGGCAGGGGGGCACATTTTTTTAAATGGAAAGGGGGTCGTGTAAAACATCATTTTAGAGCTTATAAAATTCTCCATTTAACTCCATATTTTTAAATTAAAAAAAAAATGGGTTTAAAATGGGGTTGAAAATGGGTATTAATGTCAAAATTCCTCTAAAAAAAAACAAATAATTTTTTAAAAATGCCTAATTTCATCATAAAAAAATGTTAATTATACTTTTAAACTAATTTTAGTTGACATAAATAAAAATTTATAAAAAAACTTAAAAAATCGTATGTTTTAGCACAAAAAATTGAAAAATCAAAACCTTAAAAAACGTTTTTAAAAAATTAAAAAATGTTAGTGAATTTTATAAGCTTTAAAATGATGTATCAGAAGACCCCCCTTTTCATTTAACAAAAATGTCTCCCCATGCCCACATTTTAAGAGCTGAAAATATCAAATATATGCTAAAATATAGTTTAAGTTGTCTTATTTAAGAGTTCTAAATTTGAAGTCGATATCTCAACTCGTTCAAAAGTTAAAAGGGGGGGTGACTTTTGGACCGCACTGTATAAATATTTCATATAGGATTAATCTTGGTATAAAGTAAAAATGGATAGACGAGTAGTTAATTTTAAAAATTGTTTTAATAAATTAAGTAATCTATAAAAAAATTGAATGTAATATTTGGTAGAATAATATCAGAAACTAACATAGAGATTCTCTACTATGTAATATACAGAGTTGATACTTTCATTACGATAACAGGGTCGGACAAGAGTAATTTTAAATTATTTTTGGTTGGTTGGTTGGGGGCACCAACGGTTGGGTTAGGTCGGCGCTTGAGGAGAGGAATGTCACTGCCTCACAGGAAGGCTGTCAGCTCAGCATCGGGGTGACGGGGGGCTGCCCTCAGGGCAGTTGCCTCTTCCCCCATTTATGGTGCTTAGTGATGGACGGACTACTAGAGAGGCTAACAGCTGCAGGATTTTATGCGCAGGCTTTCGCAGATGACGGAACGGTTTTGATCATGGGAAAGTTTCTCGACACCATATGCGGACTAATGCAAACGGCATGTCGAATCATTGAGGATTGGTGTAGAGACAACGGCCTATCGGTAAACCCTGCAAAAACCGAGCTAATACTCTTCACCAAAAGAAGGAACATAGAGGATTTTAGGGCTCCCAGAATGTACGGAAAAACACTTGAATTATCTCAGAAGGTAAAGTACTTGGGAGTAACCTTGGATACCAAGCTTAGCTGGAAGGCTCATGTAGATAAAGTCCTTGACAAATCTACATCGACCTTGTGGCAAATACGTCGAGTAGTGGGAAAAACCTGGGGTGTTACACCCAAGGTCCTTAGATGGATCTACACAGCGTTTATAAGGCCAAGAGTCCAGTATGGCTCAGTGGTCTGGTGGCCTAGTGTTAGGAAAACCACAATTTCTGAGAACCTGGGGCAAATCCAAAGACTAGCTAGTCTTGGAATCACCGGAGTAATAAGGACAACACCCCAAGCTGCTCTAGAGGTCCTACTGGGACTGTCGTCAGTCTCCATCTGGAGGCTATGGCTAGCTTTCTCAGACTTAGGGACTCTGGTAGTTGGATGGGCGGGAAGGCGAACTACGGTCATGGCAAAATCGCTGATATCTCCGAAAGGGATATCCCAATTAGTAGTATCAGAGTGATTGAAGCAGAGGACCGATTAAAGTTCGATAGAAGTTTCTCTCTCAGGATTCCGACAAAGGAGGAATGGGAAAAGAAAGAAATACAATTTGCGCCAAACGCTTTGGTGTGCTATACAGACGGCTCGCGTATGGAAGGCATCCAAAGCTCTGGGGCAGGACTCTTCGTGGAGGACCTGGAAGCTAGGGACTTCCTGGCTGGCCCAAGCAAATCAAAGACCGACTGGTTGCTGGAAAAAGGAAGAACTGCACTCAGACAACTTGTAGGGGTCCTCACGGGCCACTGCAGGCTAAGGAAGCACCTGGCAACAATGCGGATTCTAGAGAGTCCGCTATGCCCAGAGTGCGGAGAGGATGAAACATCCTCTCATTACTTAGCCGAGTGAATCAGATACGACAGGATCAGGTTGCAAGTCTTTGAAACTCAAAGACTCAACCAAGAGGAACTAAGAGATCTCCCCTGGGCCAATATCCTGACCTTTATTGAAAGGACGGGCAGGTTCAAGGAGGACTCAAATTAGTAAATGGCTGGGATTGCCTGGGGTGACAAAAAGGGCCAGAAATGGCCTAGTTGTCCGGCTTTGGCCAACCCAAAAATTTACTACTACTACTAAGGTAGTAACCCCATCAGAAAAAAAGAAAAAAAAAATATGATTACACAGGGTGACACAAATCTCTACTCATCACATCTCTAATCACGCACATCTCTACTCACACATATCTCTACTCACACACAACTCTACTCAATGTCATTAACGTCGATTGACTTTGACATTTATTTAAGTAGAACTAGGATTTCTTGGCGGAACAAAGCACTAATCTAAATTAATTTATTTTTCTGTAGTTCAGCTTATAAGTTTGTTTATTGCAAACAAAATTTATTATAAGGTTTATTACTATTAATAGTAGTAGAGAATTAATAAAATTTATTTGCAGTAAACAAGCTGATTTACAACAAAAATATTAAATTATTTGAGTTACTGCTTTGTTCTGCCATGGTATTTTAGTTTCAATCAAATAAATGTCATAGTTAATCGATGTTAATAACAATGAGTAGAGTAGAGTTGATATATGTGTGAGTAGAGATGTGGTTGAGTAGAGTTTTGTGTGAGTAGAGATATGTGTGAGTAGAGATGTGTGTGAGTAGAGATGTGATGAGTATAGATGTCTGTCACCCATCACACATTTTTTATTGTTTATTGTTCTATTAATAGTAGTAGAGAATTAATAAAATTTATTTGCAGTAAACAAGCTAAATTACAACAAAAATATTAAATTATTTGAGTTACTGCTTTGTTCTGCCATGGTATTTTAGTTTCAATCAAATAAATGTCATAGTTAATCGATGTTAATAACAATGAGTAGAGTAGAGTAGATATATGTGTGAGTAGAGATGTGGTTGAGTAGAGTTTTGTGTGAGTAGAGATATGTGTGAGTAGAGATGTGTGTGAGTAGAGATGTGATGAGTATAGATGTCTGTCACCCATCACACATTTTTTATTGTTTAAAATTTTTATATGCTATTTATATTGTTTATAATAAATAAATACAGACTACTAAATATAAAACTTTTTATTTGGTGTAATATAACAAAAATAAGTAAAATGTTTTTTCCAACAAAAAAAAATCAACCTAAAATAAAAAATAGAAATTTTTATAAAAAACCTAACATAGATATTCCTAATCTGAATATATGGACGAACAAAAAAAAACAAAAAACTATTGACAAATGTTTAGTTTTCTTATTTTTTAGATATAAATTACCATACAAAATTTATACATGAAATCAAAAATAAATTAAATCGTTTTTTTAAGCACATTGGGTTCTGTTAGGAATATAGACTTTTCACACAACCTCAGTTCCTACTGGGTTACTTTCACCTTAGAATGGGGTCCTGCGTCAAACTAAGGCTCTATTAGAATATCCCGAATTATATTTTGTGCAAAATTATAAATAAACGTTCATCACTATCGGTAGGAAACATTTAACACGTTGAACACCAAGGGCGGATCCAGCAATTCTTTTATAGCGATATCTGTGTTCCTAGTGATAGGACCCACAACATATTTATGAAAGTTTGTTGGTGCTGCACCGAGCTACTCCGAGTTACAATTTTCAGCCAACCAAATAAATACTGTATTTATTTTTCATACAACAAATACAGTATTTATTTTCTTGGCTGAAAAGTGTAACTCGAAGCACATAGTTCAGTGTAGCACCAATGAACAAACCTACTGACATCAAGTATACAAGTTTTGGCCAAGCAGAACTCAAATTGAAGTTTGCGCAAAAAGTTAGTTTTTCGGATAGCGCCCTCCAAAAACATTTTTATAAAAACTTTCATGAAAGTATTGAATAATAGGTAAAACTCTATGCAAAAAATTATCGACCAATTTAAGTTAATTATTAACGGTTTTATAGCATTTTGATTTCATTTATAATAAAATGTACTTCTACATACTATGGAAAAAAATTCAAAACGTTGTAAAACGGCTAATAATTAACACTAAACTTTTAAACTTGTCGATACTTATTTGCATACATTCCTACCTGTTTATTCAATACTTTTGTAAAAGTTTTTATTTTTTGTTTGGACTTTTTGGGGGGGGGGGGTGATCCCAAAAACTAACTTTTTTCGCAAACTTCAATTTAAGTTCTGCTGGAGCAGAACTTGTCTACTTGGTGTATGTATAAACCTAAATAAATATGGTGTGGGTTCCATTACTCATAACCGACCCAGACAGCACAGTATAACTATTTGATATCCAGGGGATATACTTTCTGGATATGGAGTATATCCAGTGGATAGCCTGGACTGCCATTAGATATCCCATGGACATCCAAATGTCCGCCTATATCCAGGATATCCACAAGATATCCATTGGACATCTATTTTTTAACCTCCCTAAAGTATATCCATGGATATTCATTAGATATCCATCATAGATATCCAGGATATTCATGGATATATCCATGATGGATCTCTAATGGATATCCAATTGAATATACTTTAGGAAGGTTAAAAAAAATAGATGTCCAGTGGATATCTTGTGGATATCCTGGATATATATATATATTTTCTGTCATTCAGCTTATAAGTTTGTTTATTGCAAAAAAAAATTATTTTAAGGGTTATTACTATTAATAGTAATAGGGAATTAAATAAAATTTGTTTGCAATATCAAACTTATAAGCTGATTTACGGAAAAATTATTGAATAAAATTTAGTGCCTTGGGGGTCGTCCATAAAATACGTCACACTCATTTAGGTGATTTTAGACCCCTCCCCATGTCACACATTGTCACAAAGTCTTGACCCCTCCCCCTTGGTGAAGTCACATTCTAATTTTACTAAAAAAAAACGCATTTTATTGAATTCGTTAAACATATCAACAATTAAATGCATATTTGTAGTAACACGTGTTTAAATTAAATATAACACTGCAAATTCACAATTTGTCAAAAATACTTCTTACTAATGTTTTTGCAAAATTTTCAACACAGTGTATAGTAAAACTATGAAGCAATTCCGAACGGTAAAATATGAATAGATAAATTGAACTATTCTAAAAAATTCTGTCAGAATGTAAAAAAATAATTTTGAGTAGGTCAATAAAATGTTTGGTGTGGCGTCACACTCGACGAACCCTTCCTCCCCTCCTCCCCTCCTCCATGTAACACTTCGTCACAAATGCCTGACCCCCCCCCCCTAAAGGTGTGACGTGTTTTATGGACGACCCCTTGTTCCGCCATGGATGGTATCCTAATTGTAATCAAATAATTGTCAAAATCAATGACAATGAGTAGAGATGTGTGTGAGTAGAGATATGTGTGAGTAGAGATGTTTTTGAGTTCTGTGTGAGTAGAGATGTGTGTGAGTAGAGATGTGCGTGAGTAGAGATGTGATGAGTAGAGTTGTGTGTCACCCTATTTCTTTGTTCTTTGCAATTATTTAATTTTTTTATCAAAACAGTGTTGTTTTTGAACTATTTTAAGGTAAATTTTTGCGTTTTAGCATTTTATTGTCTTAAATTTTATCTACTCATTGCATTAGTGTAATAGCTGTTGTCCATATAGAAAGTCTAGTTTCTCATAAAACTGAAAATCATTATGCCCAGAACCACTTCTATTAATTGCTTGTTTTTTTCATATTTTAATTCTGTAAAGCCATCTGATCCATTCCATTTTTAAATAATCAATACTAACATTCTTTTTAAAGCTGTAAGTGTTGAAAGTCCATAGAGTCTGGATAGTACGGTACATCAAAGGTATTTGTCTTACTAAGACTAAGACAGTCTTAGTATTTTTATTTTAAATTATTTGGCTAATGCAAGTATGATTTATTTTTATCCATGACTTTCAATTTCGTTTATGGCCAGTCTTAATATTTTGTATACCTAAAATAGAAAAGTAAATATTAAATTTCATCTATTTTGGTTTTAAAAAATGGTATATTGCACCCAAATACTTGAAAAAATTATTGTTTTCGAAAAAGTTTTTAAAAAAACTTAAAATTTTTTTTTACAAATTTTTAATTTTTTTAAATAAATTTTCTTTTTGCGAAAAACAATTTTTTTTAATTCTAAAAAACTTGAAAAAAAATTTCAAAATTTTTCAACTTTTTTTTATTTTTTGTTTTTGTAAAATTTATCCTTATAATAAAAGTAATTTTTCCTGAAAAAATTACGTTAATCGGAGATCCCTTTCAGCCTTTTTCGATTTTTTTAAAAGTTCAACTTTTTCGTTTTTGGGGGGATTACTTCCAAAAACAATAGGGTTTGGACTTCTTCTCGTAGAACAAGTCGATCTGATTATTCATTCTTGAGTTATCGTGACTACAAAAAACGTGACATCAGACAGACGGACGGACGGACGGACATTTGAAAACAAAAATAGCTTATTTTTTTATGAAACAAATTTATATACAAGAATTTTTTGTCTAGGACGATTTTTGATTTTTTTGAAAATTTGAAACTACCGTATAATATTATTCTAGCGCAGGCGCTGTGAATAATATAATAAGGACTGAAGAAAAGAGATATAATGTTGTGTTTTACTTTTTACAAGCTTTTATTTAACTTGTAATGTTTGTTTGTTTGTTTAGGGCAAATCTGCCAAAGGCTTCTTCGACCACTAAGTAAATTCTATACTTAATTTTGTACACATGCTTAACTCGGCTGACAATACAATTTTATATAAAACTTACCCCCCAACCCCCCCCCCCCCCTAAAATGAAAAAAATACATTTTTTTTTACCCAGACAAGATAATTTAAAACTAAAATTAGGTTACATACTCATTTAGTAATAATAAAATTTTACAATAAATTTTGCATCCCCCCTCATCTCCTCATCAAATAAGTTAACCCCCCTCTGTTTCATCCACTTAGACTATACTTAGACAGCTTAAATTTGGTACATGCTTATCTCGGCTAACAATATAATTTTATGTAAAACTTACCCACCAACCCACCACCCCTAAAATTAAAAAAATGAGATAATTTAATATATAGGTAAGATTTGGTACACATGCCTAACTTGGTTGACAATAAAATTTTATATAAAACTAAAACTAAAATTATGTTACATACTCATCCAGTAAAACAAAATTTTACAATAAATTTTACATTACCCTTATCTCCCCATCACCCCCATACGCGTATAAGGCCAAGTTTACCCCCTCTCTGTTTCACCATGTAGAGAGCTGAAATTCGGTACATGTACAGATAAGCATGTATCTCTGATGACAATACAATTTTTTATAAAATTTACCCCCAATCTCCCCACCCTTAAAATTAAAAAAAAACCTTTATCACCCACATCTTTTTAGATGTGAGACCTTTTTTTTAATCATCAAAATTTTTGTCAGTCAATCATATACAAATATACATGTAAGGATTACCATTAAATAATGCACAGGGCCTCCTTTGCATTTCGGCGCCCTGAATCAAGATTCTGTTTCCTCTCTAAAACTATATTTATGTACAAAAGATAGTGTCTTAGTCCATTACCATCAGCAAAGTTCCATTCTGATTGAACAACCATCAACTTTTTTTTCTTTTTCATTTCAATTCACACTGTATAACCTCAATCGATTATTACTTTTTAATGCTGTTCATGGCTTCTGTCACAGTAATTGGGTCGCTATTTACTGCAAAATACATGTGAAAATCATTTTTTTCGGAGGTTGTGATTCAACAGGACTACGAATTTCTGGTACACTGGAACTAATGCTAACGCTAGAGACAGGTAACAGTGCTGGGTAATGTGACTCAACGTTTTCCCCTATTTCTTCAATTTCTACCACAGGTTCTTGGCCCCTTCCAAAAAACTAGTGTCCAATTCGTCAACGTTTTCGGCACTTATCTGCATACTGTCGATAGACACATCATGCACAGATATCACATGTTCAAACATAACTTGGTCGTTTTGTTTCGATTTTTCGTGGTTTCTGTCAGTTTTTTTCACCTGCGTTATTTTTGTCCACTGCACCCACGTTTTTCTTGTCACTATCACAGTTTTCTGGTCTAGTCTGGTCTGGTCTACTGTCAAAAATTTACCTGACGGAATTAAAATTTCTGTTTCCAATGAAAATTTAACAATTTCACACTTACACCTCTGTTACTTTTTAGGTTATGTCAGTGTGGCAACATCGCACTGATTCATGGTTGTTTACAATTCCAACTCAATGGCGTGCTGTTAAAAAGGGGTGTTTTTTTTTTTAAATATAACTCGACAACCAATGTGTACATTTTTTTTTGTCTCCGGAAAACATTTCAGTTTGGTCTAGAGAATGTGTTTTTTTTTTCTAAAACTATTTATGAATCATACTGTATATATATATATATATATATATATATACAGTGCGGTCCAAAAATGTGCCCCCATGCCCCCCTGGCCACATTTTAAGAGCTGAAAGTACTAAATATATGCAGAAGATAGTTTAAGTTGTCTTATTTAAAAGTTTCAAATTTAAAGTCGATATCTCAACTGGTTCAAAAGTTAAGAGGGGGTGGGTGACTTTTGAAGCAGTTGAGATATCGACTTCAAATTTGGAACTTTTAAATAAGACAACTTAAACTATCTTTTAGCATATAGTTAATACTTTCAGCTCTTAAAATGTGGACAGGGGGGCATGAGGGCACATTTTTTTAAATGGAAAGGGGGGTCGTCATCATTTTAAACATTATAAAATTCTCCATTTAACTCCATATTTTTAAATAAAAAAAAAATTGGGCTTTTAAAAAAAAATGGGGTTGAAAATGGGTATTAATGTCAAAATTCCTCTAAAAAAAACAAATAATTTTTTAAAAATGCCTAATTTCATGATAAAAAAATGTTAATTATACTTTTAAACTAATTTTAGTTGACATAAATAAAAATTTATAAAAAGAAAACTTAAAAAATCGAATGTTTTAGCACAAAAAATTGAAAAATCAAAAGCTTAAAAAACATTTTTAAAAAATTTAAAAATGTTAGTTTAAATAGAAAATTTTATAAGCTTTAAAATGATGTATCACACGATCCCCCTTTCCATTAAAAAAAATGTCCCGCCATGTCCCCCTGCCCACATTTTAAGAGCTGAAAATATAAAATATATGCTAAAAGATAGTTTAAATTGTCTTATTTAAGATTTCTAAATTTGAAGTCGATATCTTAACTCGTTCAAAAGTTAAAAGGGGGGGGTGACTTTTGGACCGCACTGTATATATATATATATATATATATATATATATATATATATATATATATATATATAAATATATATATATATGCAAAATCTTGGCTGTTAGACCGCCAAAATAAGTTTCTGATAATTTAAACTGATTTTTTATGATAGGGGATAGGAATAAAGGTTGTTACAAATTTTGTTTAAAATTGGTGACCAAAATTTTTTTCAGCCCAAACTAATTAAAAACTGTTTTTTATTTTTTAAATCTTACCTGAAATTAAAGTTGCTTAAGTCTTTTTCGCATTTTTCAGTTTTGGCTTTGTCAAAGGACATTTCGCTGTCTGTGTCGTCTTGTTTGCTAGTTTTCGATCCATCGTCATCTAACACGTGTATGGTTTCCAGCTGTTCGCTGGTCAGAGTTTGTAACAATAATTCTAATTTATGTTGTAAAATATCACACTTTTTTTCTAATTGTTCATCACCTTTTGTTAAACTACTATCTGAAAATTGAGAAACCGGGCGTTTGTAATGGAATGCGCATATACAGGGTCCCATCAAACATTGGTTCGTTGGCCGACGGTTTTTAAACCCACATGGGGCCTACACACTGAGGAGACATCAGCTGCCCTAAGGGCCAATGCTGCATTGGTCCTACATTAGCCCCCCGAAGGCCGCTTTAAAGCCAACGATAATTTCAATCGTAAAATCGTACATTGGCCAATCTAAGGCAGCAGTCTAATGAACACACCGTACCTTAGCCAACCTAAGGCCAATGATAAATTTCTGACTTTAAAATTAAAAAAAAAATTCGTTGGCCTTCGGACAGCCAATGTAGGGCCAATGCAGTTTTGCCAACATTGGCCAGTCGTAAGCGGCCCTAGGGCGGCTGATGTCTCCTCAGTATGTAATCCAACGAACCAATGTTTGCTGGGGTGATTCTACTTTTAGTACACAAACCAATATCTCACTGATATATTATCTCAGTAACGGTTGAAGCAATTACCCATTTTTTATATTCATTTTTTTTATATTCATCTTGTTGTCTATTCTTGAAATGGTTTTAATACTATGCTCCATCTTACATATTTACGAGGAAAGTGCAGTAAGACAAACAGACAGACACGTTTCTTAAGGAAACTGGCTTTCAGTCAAAAATTCTGAAATTTTAGTATGATGTAGATTTTATCTTACTGATCAAAAGCTTCCACTGACCCAACTTGATCTGATGACTGGTTTTTGAGTTATAGGTCAAAAAGTGAAAAACAGTAAAATTTTAATTTTGTTTTTTTTTTGATAAACTGAAATACAAAACTTTACATCACTTATTATATTTGTTGCTTTGTTCTAAATGGCCAATGTCACTTTGTCAATTGGTTTATTTCATCAGTTATACTTTTTAACTAATTTTGAATGATATAAATAAAAATTTAAAAAAAAATCTTAAAAAATCGCATTTTTTAGGAAAAAAAAATTGAAAAATAAAAACCTTAAAAAAAGGATTTAAAAAATTAAAAAATATATGGTGGAATAGAGAATTTTAAATGATGTCACACTACCCCCTTTCTATTTAAAAAATGACCCCCCTTGCACCCCTCTCCATTGTGCCGCCTGAGCATATAAAATACAGGGTGATCAATAACTGGCATGCCAAAATTAAGAGGTGATTCTACATCCAAAAAAATCAAAAAAAGTTTCTATAAAGGTTGATCCGGAAATGAGCCCTAAGGGACCTACGTCCCTTTAAAATTGTAATAAAAATAAGGTTTTTAATTAATAACTCTGGTACCCTTTAAGCTAGAGCGACAAGCTTTTGTATGTATACTAGTATTAATAAGGGCAATAAGTTAATGTTAATTTATTTTTTTTAATTTATCCAGAGGCGTGCCTAGACGGACAATATATGTGAGGCTTAACACATTTTTGCCCGAAACTTTTTTAAGTGTACTTTTTTTGGATTTTTTGTAAAAAAATATAGATTTCTTGAGCAAAAATACATCAAAAATGTCATATAGTGTAACACTGTAGGAGCAACCGTTTAAAAAAAGCATTTAAGAGGAAGTAACATTTGGTGCCACGTCACTTTTCAAAATCCTTTATTAAATTTAGGTGTTAAGGAAGCATACTTTTTTGCTCTTTTGGTCCATTACGGGCTGGATTGTACTTGGGGCGTTTTTAAGCCCGAAAGGCATTCGACAGAATTTGTGGTGTCCGTTGTCTACAGAGAAAGCCAAGTTTTTATGATGTCGGGGGAGTAAATTTCGATTTGGTGAAATCCGAAGACGTCCATAATACTAAAGTAGGTAAATTTTTCAAGTTTGTCGAGGTCAGCGAGGTTAAATATCTATCACCGATGTTACTTCATTTAAATTCCTGTAATCGAAGACTACTAGCCACCGGAAGTCGTTTTTTTTTTTTGGAACTACCCAGACGGGACTGGACCAAGGGGACGCTGAAGTTCTAATGGTATTTTTTTGAGAATTTCTTTAAGCTGGTTTTTGACTTCGTCTTTGTGAACATGGGGGTATATAGGATTTAGAGTCTTCAGTATTAATTTCGTTT
>CAUEHQ010000857.1:0-28183 GCA_958510825.1 Brachypterus glaber | reverse complement strand
CGCAAAAGATTGACAACGATACACATCAACAGCAAAAAATATTTAAGCGAAATAAAAACAGCGCAAACTATAACTTCGCAAAGTTTTAATAGCGAAATGCAATTACCGCGAAGAATATATAGCGATAGTATTGGCAGCGAAAATATTTTTGGCTGATTTAATTACTTTTATTTGGGAGCGGGAGCTTTAGTTGAAAAATTTACCGCGAAATGTATTTCCCGCGCAAAGGATTGACAATGATACACATCAACAGCAAAAAAAAATATTTAAGCGAAATAAAACAGCTCAAACTATAACCTCGCAAAGTTTTAATAGAGAAATGCAATATGCGAAAAATATATAACGAAAGTATTATCCGCGAAAATATTTTGGGCTGATTTAATTACTTTTATTTGGGGGCGGGAGCTTTAGTCGAAAAATTTACCGCGAAAAACAATATCGCGAAAAAATACCGCGAAATGTTTTTTTTTTCGCGCAAAGGATTGAAAACGATACCTATTAACCGCAAAAAAATATTAAAGCGAAACAAAAACTCATTTAATTACTTTTATTTGGGAGCAGGAGCCTTTGTCGAAAAAATTACCGCGAAAAAAATATCGCAAAAATATTTCCGCAAAAAAATAAAAGTGATTTAAATCAGCACAAAATACGTTAACGATTTTTTAACCTAAGCTTATTTTATTTGTAAAATATTAAAGCGAAACAAAAACAGCGAAAACTATAACCTCGCTACTTTTAGCGAAAGTATTAGCCGCGAAAATATTTTAGGCTCATTTAATTACTTTTATTTGGGAGCAGGAGCTTTTGTCGAAAAAATTACCGCGAAAAAAATATCGCAAAAGTATTTCCGCAAAAAAATAACGCGAAATGTTTTATCCGCGCAAAGGTTTGACAACGATACACATAAACCGCGAAAAAATATTAAATTAAAACAGCGAAAACTATAATCTATAGGGAAAATATTCGCCGCGAAAATATTTTGGCTGATTTAATAACTTTTATTTGGGAGCGGGAGCTTCTGTCGAAAAATTTACAGCGAAAAAAAATATTGCGAAAATATTTCCGCGAAAAAATCACCGCGAAATGTTTTTTTCCTTGCAAAGTATTGACAACAATACACATTAACCGCGAAATGTTTTTTTTTTGCCCAAAGGATTGACAACGATACACATTAACCGCGAAAAATATTAAAACGAAATAAAAACATCGAAAACTATAACCTCGCAAAAATATTTTGGGCTTATGTAATGCAATTTGTGTTTTATGTTGTTCTTATAAAAACTTAAGAGTGGTTATTTAAAATACTTAATGGAAGTAATTGGAGCGTAAACGTACGTTTTAGTCCTGGTCGTGCAAAAAAAGACATTTCGCGGTAATTTTTTCTCGGAAATATTTTTGCGGTAATTTTTTTCTCTGAAATATTTTCGCGATATTTTTTTTCGCTGTTTCAGACCAAAGCTCCCGCTCCCAAATAAAAGTGATTTAAATCAGCACAAAATACGTTAACGATTTTTTAACCTAAGCTTTTTTTGCATTGCACATTGCGAGAATTTCTCTAGTTCTTTTCGACATGTTAAGAAATCTTAATAATCAATTAAATTTTAAATGCAAATGATCACACATCACCATTAAAAAACATTCCCGCGATAACAGTTGATAGGCCACGTTGCCAAGTTTACTGGCTTAGGTTTGTTGTTTCAAATACTATGAAATCAGCGACCTCAAACAGCTATATTTGAAACTAAAAAAACGATGTTTCGTACAAAGCTAAGCCATTTGTTTTAAATTAATTTACTTTCACAGGGAACTTTTTAAGTTTCTTCGACTGGTGAAATCGGTAGATGACGTGAGACTTTCAAAACATAAATTGTTACAGATATCTACGTACAGTTTCAGGGGAAAACAATCCCAAGCCACATATATGGCCCAGGATTGCTTTGCTGGCCTGAGTTTGTGCATTCAGTTTACTATCTCTGGCCTGACTTTGTATGAAAGACGTAAATATATATATATATATATATATATATATATATATATATATATTTGACGTAATATTTTCCCCCGAAGTAATTAACGAGAATGTAAAAATCGTGTTCGACAACCTAAATAACTGCCCTCCGGAATATTCCCTAGCTCATTGTGTATCCAAAAAAAATGGCCTTGTATTGCTTTAGAATTCAGGATTCACTTTAAAGTTATGGAAAAAATAAAATCCCAAGAGAAAGCCATGGCGAAGTGGCTTAATTAACTATTGACAATCGAAATATTTACTATCTTGTAACTTGTAAATACTACCAAAAACCTACGTATAAAAGCTTTATCAGGGCTCTTCAAACCCTAAAAATATTATGTAAACAAAATAAAGATATAAATCTGGCTATGCCTAAGATTGGGTGTGGCCTAGATTAGTTAAACTGGAAAGTCGTACTCAAGTAAAACTCAAGTAAAACTAATATTTTCGGACTCGGACACTAAAATTTTTATTTTTATTATATTTCATACTGACAACGAAGAAAGCCCTGAATCGAAACCAAATCAGTCCCTGAAATAGTTAAGGAAGAATATAAAGTCTTCTCAAAAGGTTCTAACGAAAGATCACTTATCGATCATTCAAAAATCTCATACTCCAACGACCAACATTTCGACAGACACAAAAATATTAAAGAAAAACTTAGATTACTTACTACAACCTCCCAAAAAAAGAAGTTGAAGCCTACATAAAATCCTGCGACCTCTGTACCAGGGCAAAAATTAATAGACAAAATACGGATAGACGACTTGTAGAGACCCCTAAAACTCCATTTGAAAGAATAAATCGTCATGAGAGGATTATGGTGTTCTATATGAACAAAGAACACATTTTAAACATCTGAATATAATATTTTTGTATGTAGAAGAAAAATCTATTTAAAATTTTATTTGTATTTCTTGTCAAAATCAATGGAGAGCCCCTACCACAAGCTTGGAGCTTATTTGGGGCTCTTCATGACTCTGTACCCTTGAATCTGCACAATAAAGAATAAAGAATAAAGAATAAAGAATAAAGAATAAAGAATAAAGAATAAAGAATAAAGAATAAAGAATAAAGAATAAAGAATAAAGAATAAAGAATAAAGAATAAAGAATAAAGAATAAAGAATAAATAATAAAGAATAAAGAATAAAGAATAAAGAATAAAGAATAAAGAATAAAGAATAAGGAATAAGGAATAAGGAATAAGGAATAAGGAATAAGGAATAAGGAATAAGGAATAAGGAATAAGGAATAAGGAATAAGGAATAAGGAATAAGGAATAAGGAATAAGGAATAAGGAATAAGGAATAAGGAATAAGGAATAAGGAATAAGGAATAAGGAATAAGGAATAAGGAATAAGGAATAAGGAATAAGGAATAAGGAATAAGGAATAAGGAATAAGGAATAAGGAATAAGGAATAAGGAATAAGGAATAAGGAATAAGGAATAAGGAATAAGGAATAAGGAATAAGGAATAAGGAATAAGGAATAAGGAATAAGGAATAAGGAATAAGGAATAAGGAATAAGGAATAAGGAATAAGGAATAAGGAATAAGGAATAAGGAATAAGGAATAAGGAATAAGGAATAAGGAATAAGGAATAAGGAATAAGGAATAAGGAATAAGGAATAAGGAATAAGGAATAAGGAATAAGGAATAAGGAATAAGGAATAAGGAATAAGGAATAAGGAATAAGGAATAAGGAATAAGGAATAAGGAATAAGGAATAAGGAGGAATAAGGAATAAGGAATAAGGAATAAGGAATAAGGAATAAGGAATAAGGAATAAGGAATAAGGAATAAGGAATAAGGAATAAGGAATAAGGAATAAGGAATAAGGAATAAGGAATAAGGAATAAGGAATAAGGAATAAGGAATAAGGAATAAGGAATAAGGAATAAGGAATAAGGAATAAGGAATAAGGAATAAGGAATAAGGAATAAGGAATAAGGAATAAGGAATAAGGAATAAGGAATAAGGAATAAGGAATATGGAATAAGGAATAAGGAATAAGGAATAAGGAATAAAGAATAAAGAATAAAGAATATCCAAAAACCATACTTTTGGGAAATTGACTTTGAATGTTTGAAACACAAAATCGCATAATTTTTCACCCATAATAAGCAATTATAGCATGTTACCGCAAACTTCGGACCACGCTTTGTGTATAAACCATAACTATCCAATAATTTAGAGAACAAAAATAGTCAATTTTGGTTATATAACAAAGAAAGTATAATCTTTAAAAATACTTGGATATGGAATAAAAAATCCAGAATAAAGTAAGCTTTTTGCAATTTTATTCGTTCACACAAAAATATAAGGGTGACACACATCTCTATTCATCACATCTCCACTCGCGCACATCTCTACTCACACATCTCTACACACACATCTCTACTCACACACAACTCTACTCAAACACATCAATACTCAAACACATCAATACTCACACATATCTCTACTCACACATATCTCTACTCACACACATCTCTACTCATTGTCATATACTTTGACATTTATTTGATTAAAACTAGGATACAATGTCAGAACAAAGCACTAACTTTTCGTAGATTAGCTTATAAGTTTATTTATTGAATACAAATTTTACCTAATTCCATGTTACTACAAGTAGTAATATACCTCATAATAAATTTTGGTGGCAATAAACAAACTTATAAGCTGAATTACAGAAAAAGATATTAAATTAATTAAGATTAGTGCTTTGTTTCGCCATCGTATCCTAGTTCTAATTAAATAAATGTCAAAGTATATGACAGTGAGTAGAGATGTGTGTAAGTAGAGATGTGTTTAAGTAGAGTTGTGTGTGAGTAGAGAAGTGTGTGATTAGAGATGTGTGCGTAGGTCTTACTATAATTGTGGTAACTTAAGTGTGAATAGGCCTGAACTGTGGCGACTTACATGCGTTGCCACAATTTTAAAGAAGAATTACAGACGAGCTGATGAAAAATAATAAATAATTTTATTAAAAATATGTTAAAACTATATTAAATTTTTATATAAAATAATTGGATTTGTTAAAGATTTTAAACTTTTTAAGATATTGCACTTAAGTTACGGTTTCCTCCAAAATTCGCAGTCGCTGACGACTTTTTTTTAAGCATTTAAAGTCGTAACTCACTCAGTGTTAGAACATTTTAGCACTGGCTGCCATTTGAACACCCTTTTATATATCGCAATAATATCATTCAAAATATCTTACATATATCTAAAGATGATTTATGCAAAATTTCAGCTCAATTGGATTAGGGGTTACGAAACCCCTATACGATCCCTCTTTTTTTATACACCCGTTTTTAGGGGAAAATCATATTTTTCTCAATTTTCATTGGTTACGATATACTAATTTTTTATTGTTGTTTAGGCTGAATCTAAAGTTGTATTATTTTAGTTGGGGGCTCCATTTCGACACCTTTTAATATATCATATTAATATTTTCAATATATCTTGGTTCAACGAAGCTGACTTGGTCGATATACAGGGTGTCCCGTAACTCGCGTCGAAGCGGGAAACCACAGAATAATCTGCCAATAAAAAGTGTTTCTGCAAAAGTTTTTAAACGGTTACTGATATAAGAACATTTAGTTTTGACCAATACCAGAAGATGTTAAATACACCTAAAAACGTGAATAAATTACTTATTAAGATGTTATAAACATACCTGAACTTTAAGGTATTTTGATTGTTGCTATGGAAATTTATAATGAAGTTTAGCAGTATTTTTTTTAAGGAACTGTAAAAAAAATGTTTACAAGTAGAGAATATTCTGAAATGATTTTTTTATATGGAGGATGTGGCAGAAATGCAGAAAAGGCAGCCAGAGTGTATTAAGAAATGTACCCCGAAAGAGTTAATCTCACCCCCTTGTTTTTAACGGCTGTACAACGTTTGAGGGAAACGGGTAACGTTGTAACGTAGTGGATAGAAGAGAAATTGGTGGAGCGCTGATTACAGTTAGGACTCCGGAAGTAGAAGAGGCAATAGGCACTTGAAGCATTGGATAATGACCTAGATGCTAGTGTAAGGGAAATTGCAAGGAATCTCAACCTTAGACGCACCATCGTAAATACGGTATTGAAAAAAGATAATCTGCATCCCTCCCAATATATTCGGGTACAAAATTTATGCCTGAAGACCACGCTCTCAGAATGTAGTTTTGCAGATGGATCCACGAACAGCCAAATGTTCAAGACTGGGAATCATTACTTTGTCGGATGAGTGCACTTTTGGGAGAAATTGTATAATTTGTAATAATTTTCAACTCAAGAAACTATCATTTTTATGCCCAAGAGAATCTTCGTGTAATGATTTCCAGGATTTCCAGGCGGTTTTGAATAAATCTTTGGAGGGAATATTTGGAAATCGAGTGGTAACTAATTTATATTATTATTAAAGAAAAAAAAGTTTTGTTTTTAATTGGTTTAATTTTTACTCCATAAAATGAATAAAATATTTAAACAATAAACTGGTGTTTTACATAATATCTTCTTTTTTGTTATTTAATTTAACACTAAACCAGTGAAATTTAGGTCGGGTAAAAACCATTTTTCATATTTACTGAACTTCTTTTTTTTATTTTATATGGAATAAATTTATTTTATAAATCCTTTAACTGGGTTTTTGCATTTTCAGAATTTATTAATTTTCTGCATTAATCAAGCTATAAACAAATAGTGAATCTTCTTTTCTTGTTTTTGCGTACCTGTTTTTTATTATTTTTATATCATATATTACATTTTGACTATATAATAATATAATATAAAGAAATAACTTAAAAGAAATTTTTACAAATTTTATTTACGCATCGGTATATCGGTATATAATTATCTCACGTTTTTAGGTGTATTTAATACTTTCTGGTATTGGTGCAAAGAAAATATTCTTATCTCGGTATCCGTTCAAGACGGAACTTTTTTTTAGAAGAATCTATGGTTTCCCGCTCCAACTTGAGTTACCGGACACCCTGTATAGTAAAGTATCCACTTTAGAGAAAAAGTTTAAATAAAAAAGTTGTATGGTTTTAAAAAAGACACATTCTAAAATTATTTTAAAATATACAGGATGGTCCTCCTAGGGTGGGTAACATCTGACCTAATTTTTTTAAATGAAATACTATATGTTTTAATATGTCATCTTACTTGTCATAAAAATACCTTTATTTTAATATTATATGGGTCTATTGTTTAGAGTTTTTGAAATATGTTTTTTTTGCGAAAAAATGCATTTTTAGTGATGAGATAAAACCTGCTTCAATTTCTTTACTTTTTGTCAAAAATTAATAAAATTTTGCAAGCTTATCTTAAAAGGCTGTATCTAATTACTTTATGTACAAAAATAAAAAATTTATACAGGGCTTTCAAAATTAATTTTGAAACTTTTGGATTTTCAAACATAAAAAAACTCAATTTTTTTAATTGGAATGCTATATTTTTTATTTGCTCATTAAATTTACAATAAAATTCTACATTTAGTAATATTTAAAAAATATCATTTTTTTTTAATGGAATGCTATATTTTTTATTTACTCATTTAATGTAGAATTTTATTCTACATTTAATAAAATTTAATAAAAAATATAGCATTCCATTAAAAAAAATGATAGTTTGTTATGTTTAAAAATGCTAAAGTTTGAATATTAATTTTGAACGCCCTGTATAAAGTATTTTATTTTTTGTACATAAAGTAATTAGATACACCCCTTTAAGATAAGTTTCCAAAATTTTATTAATTTTTGGCAAAAAGTAAAGAAATTGAAGCAGGTTTGGACTTTTTTCTCAAAAAAATTATATATGTCAAAAACTATAAACAACAAAGCCATGATATTAAAATAAAGGTATTTTTATGACAAGTAAGACAACAAAATAAAAAATATACCATTCCATTTAAAAAAATTAAGTCAGATGTTACCCACCCTAGGACAATCCTGTATATTTCAAAATATTTTTAGAATGTGCCTTTTTTAAAACCATGCAACTTTTCTCTTTAAAGTTTTTCTCTAGTGGATACTTTACTATATATGAACCGAGACAGCTTCGTTAAGACACTCTGTATAAATCTTTAGGTATATGTAAGATATTTTGAAAAATATTAATGTCATATATTGAAAGGTGTCAAAATGGCGCCCTGCACTAAAATTATCCAACTTCGATTGATCCCAAACCACAAAAAAAATTAATATCTCTTAACCAATGAAAATTGAGAAAAATATGCTAAAATCTTTTTTATTCAATTTTTAACTCTTTTTGATTAAATATAATTTTATTTTTTGTTCGAATAACGGCAAAAAGATATATGCAAAAAAAACATGTATTGGGGGCCTATCTTATTCTGTGCATCTCTTAGAGTGGTACACTTTACGCCATAGTGTTTATTGAATGTTTTGGTGAGCTTAGTCCCCTAAAATCATCCTTAGGTACCTATATGTAAGATATTTTGAAACATATTAAGGTGTCGAAATGGCGCCCTACACTAAAATGATCTTGGATTCAGCCTAAAGCACAAAAAAAATTATCTCCTAACCAATGAAAATTGAGAAAAATATGAGTGGATCCTTTTTTATTAAATTTTTAATGATGTAATTTTAATTTTTGTAACCAACGACAAAAAAGATATGTGCAAAAAACCGTATTTTAGTGGCTTACCTTTTTCTGTGTCTCTTGGAGTGGCAGACTTTATGCCACAGTGTTCGTTGACCCAAAAACCATAATACTACATAATTTGAACGTTCTGGCGGGCTTAGTCCCCTAAAAACAGGCGTATAAAAAAAGAGGTTTCGTAACCCCTAATCCGATTGAGCTAAAATTTTGCATAAATCATCCTTAGATATATGTAAGATATTTTGAAAGATATTAATGTGATATATAAAAGGGTGTTTAAATGGCAGCCAGTGCGAAAATGTTCTAACACCGACTGAGTTACGACTTGAAATGCTTTACATCTCCCAACTAATAGAAAATAAGGAAAAAATTTTGTAAAAAATGTTATTGCATTTTTTGTGGTCTTATGTTCTGTTTCTGTTCTTGTACCACCATCTATTATCTATTCAATTGTCTTAAACTGTTAAATATTTAATATTAATGTAAAATAACTAAGGAGATACCGCACACAAACCATGGTTTAGGCGGGTCTATTGTACTATTATTTATTGTATTTGATGTATATTTTGATATAAATTGAATTGAATTGAATTGATTTTCTGTTCCTTTTTTGTTTCTAGTATGTTTCTATTAAAAGTTATAGGGCAAAAAACAGGTTTTAGGGCCGTTTAAGGGTCGTCCGAAACTCCAAAATCGGTAGACTTTTTTTTATTGAATTCCTCATCCCAAAATCTATAGGAATACATACTTTTTTTTGACTGAGGAATTTTTTCGCAGTTGAAACCTATATTGACTGTAGTAAAAGGAAGTTATAAAAACCTTGATGGTTTTCTTTCAGTACTATGGAACCCTGTTGCGAATTCATACTGACAATGGAGGAGAATTCGAAAACCAATTAATGTACGATTTAGCTAAACTAACGACAAGTTCCGTAGTTCACCTCCAAATGGTTCGGTAGAAAGATTTCATGCGCCTTGCTGAAATAGAGTACAAAGCCTTGAATTCCCCCACGAAAATCCCCTAGAAATTCTACCCTACGCAATGATATCCCATTTAAAACAGTTCTGCAAAGACCGAGATATAGAATGTTCTTGTATTGTAAGTAATATAGATAAGTTAGTAGTTATTTCTATGTATAGATGGCATCAGGGCAATTTAAAAACCTTTTTTAGAAAGCTTAGACAAATACTTAATAATGTTGTTAAAAAATTTATAAATTACAAAATAGTTTTGATTTCAACGTTTGCCTCCTATCTCGAGATACAGATGCCAATAAATTTAGAGATATTCTAAAAGAATTTAACTTAGCTCAAAAAATAAAAAATGAACCTACGCGAGTTACAAAAAAACAGCACGGTTAATAGAAAATATCTTCGTTAACCATAACACAGATTTGCAGGGACAAGTACTAAATACAGCACTTTCTGACCACCATGGTCAAATATCAAAACTGGATTAAGTACCTCAAACGAAACTTATGCCTAGCTCAAAATTACTGAGAGTTTATTCCTTAAATAAACTAAACCAATTTTCCAGTGACATGTCACAGATCACTTGGAATGATGTATATACAAACAATGATAGCAATTCAGCTTACAATAAATTCAAAAATAAAATCAAGCATCTAATCGATATTATATTTCCTCTGAAATTAATTAAAAACCAATCCAATAACAAAACTTGGATAACAAATGGCATAAAAATATCAAGCAAAAACAAACGCAATCTCTTCAATGAAAAACCAGGGGTATAGTGCAAAATGATTACTACATAATATTGTTCTATTTTAAGGCTGCAAAAAGGCTGGCGGATGAAACTTTTATGCAACAGGAAAAAAATAAAGGTAAAGCCAAATGGCAAATAATAAAAAAACACACATTTGTGTGTTTATTTAAACAAACAAAAAAGGAGAATATTATTGAAAATCTCACTAATGAAACAAATAATGCCAAATCCATATTTCATGATTTAAATATTTTTTTCATAAATATTTGTCATTAAACAGGATGTGAAAAAAAAGCACTAGAAAATGTAAAAATGTACATCCTAATAGTATTTTCTTAAATCTGGTAACGCCATCAGAAGTCTTTAATATTATTAAGGGCTTAAATAATACTGCCTCTCTGGGTGATGATGAATTCCCCATAAAGCTGATCAAACAAGTAGCGCATAGCGCATATTATAGCATCTCCTCTATGACACATTATAAACCAAACTATAGTTACTGGTGTATTTTCATCCGATTTAAAAACGGCTAAAATAAAAGCGATTTATAAAAAAGGAGATAAAAAGAACATGAATAACTACAGGCCTCTAGCAATCTTAAATAACATTATTAAAATATTTGAAAAGGTTATTTACAAGAGACTCATGAATTTTGTCGAGCAACAAATGATTCTTTCAGAATCTCAAAATGGTTTTCGTAAAAAAAAATACTATAAGAGCCATTTACATGTCTTTATGTGAAATACTACATTCTCAATAATAAAACCGCGGCAATATTTTTAGATTTATCACAGGCTTTTGATAGTGTAGACCATAAAATAATGTTAAAGAAATTGAAAAAATATGGGATAAGAGAAGAAGCTGATTGAAAGTTATCTTTCAAATCGGGTCCAATATATAGAGGAAAGGGACTCCAGTAGTGTGGTTCACAAATCAAACACACATTATATAAAAGGAGGGGTATCACAAGGCTTAATCTAGGGACCTCTTTTGTATATTTTTTTATACAAATGATTTACCCCACGTTATGTTGAATTTTCTGATACCACTGTAATCTTGAGTACAAAAAATAAAGAGTTGCAAAAAAATCATATTCAAGATAACTTAGATAAACTTGATAGCTGGTTTCGGTGCAATAATCTGTTATTAAATGTAAAAAAACTCAGCTTGTTCAGTTTTCCTATTTTAATAGTGATGCAAACACCATTACACTAATCCGCGGAAACACCACCATAGAATCAGCAAAAACCTTTAATTTTTTAGGGATAAGACTAGACTCGAGATTAGACTGGAGCTATCATATCCATGTTTTGGCTTCTGATGTGGCAAAATATGCTTATGCTCTTAAAATTTTAAGTTTTTTAGTTAACACTAAAACATCAAAAACTGCATATTATGCCTACACAGAGTCCAGGCTTCGTTATGGTATTATTCTCTGGGGTAACTCCTCACATGTCAAACGAATTTTTACGCTACAAAAACGGTGTGTAAGGAACATTTTTCAATTTAATGTGCTAGAAAATTGTAAACAACACTTTATAAATAACGGTTTACTTACATTAACTAGTTTATAAAGTGTATTATTTTTTAAAAACAACTGATTTATTTAATGAAAATAATCACCCACAACAAAACAGAAATATAGGTCTTGTATGTGTTAAGTATAATTTCGATTATCTTCAAAAAAACGAGTATATGATTGGTTCGAAAGAATATAAAAATCAACCCCTAAATAAATTAAATAAAACCCTTAAAAAAGTCTTGATAAACAAAGCGTACTTCACTGTAGATAAATTTCTGGGAGACAACAACTTTACTCTAGAGTAAAATTTTATTTTACGGTACTCGGTTGTAGTATACATTTTAATTTATAAATTATAATCTGTATAATAATAATAATAATAATAATAATAATAATAATTTTTGTATGTTATATTTATTTTGTTTATTTGTCGTTTCCTTATTTGTATGTTCTTTTATTTTATTTATTCTATAATAATATTTTAAACTTATTTGTAAAACTGTAAATTTTATTCTTGTAATTATTTTATTGTAATTTTGATTGTTGAAACATTGACTTGTTCTACGCATTATACATTGAACAATAAAGCATAAACTAAACTAGCGAACCTGTCTGGCCATACGGCTCGGCGTCCAGATCTCTAGAAAAATTATATAATCAAAACGAATTAATTAGTAAGTACATTCGCAATCTCAATAACAAAATATCTTATAATTACAAAATTGACCCCGAAAAAACAATTCGGTCTAAAGAAAAGGCGAAAGAACGTTTTGACAAACACGTTAACCCAAAACTCCCTCAATATCATGATGGACAAAAGGCTCTAAGGGCCACTTGCACCAATGATGGTTTAACTTTAAACTTGGATTAAGTTGACGGCCGACCAATCAGAAGGCAACATTTCTAACTTAAACTCGGTTTAGTTAAGATAATCCCAGACCAAAATTTGGTGCAAGTGGCCTTAGAGTCCCAAATTTGTGACTAACAAATTAAAACCAAAACACTATGGACCTTTCACTATCGAATCCACTTTTTCAAACTGCCATAATTAAGAGGGATAACTTTACTACTAATGTAAATTTTGACCAACTTAAACCTGTCACAGATCGTGACCTTAATAACGAAGACAAAGAAAATAACGAAGGTAATATTGTTTCAGGTCCAGGGTTGACGATCTCAAGAAAAATTCACCCTTAAACACTTAAACACTTTGGACCTCAACTAAAGGCTATAAAATTTTTAAATGATAGATGGAAATGGTTAGTAAATAAGGCATAACCTTACTCAAAAACTGTTTTGACAATAATAAAATAATTCTTAATTATATTAATGACATGTTTAATCTAAATGCGAATCCACCTACTATATTTCGAGACCGACGCTCGCTCACATACCCATAGAATAGAATAGAATAGAATATATTTATTTGACGCCAGCGACTATAGTATGAAAATTGGGTAAATTAGAAAAAGATGAACATGAAATCCAAAATTTAATCAGAAACCAAATTTTAGTTACTACACAGACAATTAAAACCTTCAGCGAGGATCTGAAAATAATAGAAAATTAACTTTTTTACGGATAATCAAAATTAGTTTGAATCCAACTTAAAATCTTTTACATGTGAACAATTATCGAATCATTTATTTTAGGTGAACATCAATTATATATCCTTAATAGATTAAAAGTACTTCATCCCTCAATCATACATGCTACCGAAAAGGGTAACCTACCCCTGCAGCACTCCTTTCAAAACATAGCTAACTATATCTATATAATTATATAGTTCGAGTTCAATTATAATTGAACTCGAAGCCTACCGAATAGAAAATAAACTAATTTTTATTTTATCAATTACCTTTTTACACATACTCCCTGCCTACACCGGATCCTAGAACCCCTATTTCACAATCCTTACTTCCTCTAAATATATCGCTGTATCCTATGATAATAGATTCAAACAAATCCTTAACGACCTCGTGCAAGACACTTCCGGCAACAGGAAACAAAATCGATTTTCTACAACATACACGATCGACTCCACAGCCACATGCGAAGCACAAATTATTAACCACCCTTCAAAACTACCCCCCAACTGCCAAATAAACATTCAACATTGAAGACTAGAATATCCAACCAATAGGAATACCAGACGCAATAAACCTACCCAAATTAAATTAACCCCTTTGAAAATAAAAAAATTAAATTTGAACTAACCTAATAAAGCCGAACACAAACTTAACAAATACAGTGAACAACTAGATCAATAAACCCTTCGTAGAATGAAGCTGGTCATGGTTTTACATTTTTACTATAATGATTGTAATAACCCCTGACTATAAAGAACAAGGTGGTGCAAGGCCAGAGACAGGGACCCCTAAAACTCCATTTGAAAGAATAAATAGCTATCCTGGTACAAGGTCAGAGACAGAGACCCCTAAAACTCCTTTTGAAAGAATAAATACCTATAGACTTGTTTAGCATTTCTAACAAACGCTATTTCCTCAACTAAGGAACGAACTAACGAAATTTCATAGCCACTAAAAGATAAGAGTGCAAAGGAAGTTATAAAAATATTCATGGTTTTCGTGTTTAAGGTCCTTCTGGACAGGGTTGAAGATCTCAAGAAAAATTTACCTAAACAACATTTTGGATCTCAAATGGACCTCAATAAAAATTTAAAATAATGGAGGAAATTTTTAGTTAAGGCATAACCTTACTCAAAAACTGTTTTAACAATAAAATAATTCTTAATCATTAATGACTTGTTTAATCTAAATTAGAATCCACGTTTACTATATTTTGTGACCAACGCTCGCTCGCAAACCCATATGCTAGACAGAATTTCCGACTATAGAAAAGAAGTTCCTAGAAATAAGGGGGGATATAAACTCCTAGAGGTATTCTTTATGGAATCGGTTCAATCTGGAAAGGCATTACGGCTAATTCAGACGCCAGCGATGGCGAATACTATGAAAACTGCGTAAATTAGAAAAGCATGAACATGAAATACAAAATTAAATCAAACCAAATTTTAGTCACTACACAGACAATTAAAACCTTCAACTAAACTATTCAGAAATTACAAATCTGAAAATAATAAAAAATGAACTTTATAATATTACAGATAATTATCTGATTATCTGATTATAATCAAAATTAGTTTGAATCCAAACAAAATCATTAACTTATGTAAACAATTAATCGAATCATTTATTTAATTTAACATCAATTATATATCCTTAATAGCATTACTTTTGTGAGATTAAAAGTACTTCATCCCTCAATCACAGGCTACCGAAAAGGGTAACCTACCCCCTGCAACTCTCCTTTCAAAACATAGCTAACTATATCGATATAATTGAACTCGAAGAAAATAAACTAATTTTTATTTTGTCAATTAGCCTTGTTGACTACGTTAATTATAGCCTTTTAAGCTTATACTCCCTGCCTACACCGAATTCTAGAATGACGTGTTATATATATATATATATATATATATAAATCACGAACACTTGAGAACGCTTTAATCTAGATACTGGATATGATAATTTTCTAACTCCACCTCCGAGGTGGTGAGGAGTAAATATTTTTAGATGTTTTCAATACCTATAGGGGTTTTTGTGGTCGAAGAAACTAAATCTAATAAGAATTTTTTAACTCCATTCCGGGGGTGGGGGATGATTAGAGAAGAAAAAAAGAAGTGTTTAATTAAAATTTCCCATAACCTCAACAAATAAAACCCAAATTTATTTGAGTTAAACTACTTCAATTTTTTTTTATTTAACTGCAAATGGGACATTATTATGTCCAAACATGTCATTGCGATTTGCGGTAGTTTTTTTCTAAAAACAATTTAAAAAAAAATGAAAGTTTAATTTGTCAATATCTCAAAACCATGTTTTTTGACTTAGTGCTATTTACTTGTAAGCCGACGATTTAATAACTTTGGTACATTAAGTTTTTTTATTTTTAAATATATTTAAAAATTAAAGTTTTAAATTGATCTCTTCCCGTTTTATACATTTCGCTTTTTTCTATAGGCGTTCTAATTGTTTTCCTTTTTTCTTTCTTTCAGTGTATTGTTTGTTACTTCTGAGTACTCCAGTTTAATAGAATATTGCTTTTTTAGCGGTAAATGTGGCATAAAATAAATGTAAAAAAATTTCATAGATACGATTAAGTATGTACTTGAGTACTGATCTACATAATTGCCTAATGGCCATTTACTAAGCCTACTAGATAAAAAATAATACGTTATTTTAAGCTATGACTTCAGTAAAGGGTTCCTGAGCTATAACAAAAATCCAATTTGTGGGGTGGGTTGTGTTTTCATGTCTTTTAATGGGAATTCACCTCTTAGTTTTAAAATGCTAACTTGAAATATGTGTCTTGCTTATTAACTGATAATTTTAAATTTAAAAAAAAATGACCTAAATTAATGAAACCCCTTGGGAACTCGACTATATTAGACCTATATTTTCCAATGACGTTGATAGATCTATGGCATAAAAGATCAATCAGGATTTTGTCGCACAGTGTTATTAACCGCAAATCGTACTAAATATTGTATCTTTTAAAAGAATAAATGTCAATATTAGAATAGGTTGAGAACTACTGGTTTAGCACTTGACGCCTCAATCTTCTGCTGGCTATCTTTTACTGGACTCGGTTTTATCATTTGGGTATGGTTTATAAAAAAATAAACTAAAAAATAGAAAATAAGAATAAAAAAATCTAGAAAGCTTTTTGTTTTAGTTACCAAAGTTTTGATCATACGTTTGGTATTTAAAGTTTGATTTCGGAATGCTATGGTTACGTGTTATTCCGTGCTTTGGACTTTATAGCGTTTTGGTTATTATTACATCTCTTTTCTAAAATATTTTCTCTTTGATTTGTTTATAAGTTTGTCACAGTAAACCTATAGTTTGAATTTGTTTAATGTAGTTATGTCTTTTTAATGTAGTAGAATTTTAAATAAACGGGTTAGTCTGTGACAAAGAAAATTTCTGACAAAACAGTAAACAAATAAGTTTTGTTTACTAGTCAGTTTAACCAAGATATTTGGATGCAGTTTGAACCAATCTAATAAAGGTAATTACCAACTTTGGTAAGTAATCCGAAAGGGCTTTGAGTAGATATCCAGTGGAGACCCTAGATATATTTTGACAGTTCTGTCACAGAACTATCAGAATGGAGGGTCTCAGTATCTAGTAAATATCTACCATCCTATAAAAAAAATCGAATACAAAATCAATCAATAACACTAGCCTACAAAAAAAAATACTAAAGCCATGATAGATTTAGTCCTTGGAGAACTTTTTTTTTTTGTAGACCAGTGTAATTGAAACAAAACTGTTGAATATGTCAACGTTCTATCTGCATATTGCATATGGGCCGTTTCATGTCAACCGGATCACCTGCCTACCCAAAATTTGGGTTGATGGATTTTTATGATAGAGGTGTTAAAATGTTAGTCTAGTTTCGTTTTGCAAAATTCAGTATGGCGGATCAAATATGGCTGTTGGAAACCAGAAAAAACCGAGAGTTCGAATCAAAAAGCTCGTAAGAAAAAAAATTGGCATTGGATTGGATTGGTTTTGTGCTCAAATTGTTGGTATTTGACGTCCCCAAAAAGTTTTTAAGGTAGGTTGGAGAAATGCAACATGGCTGCTAAAACCTCGAAATCGTCGAAATTAAAAAAATATAATCCGATTAATTCCAGATGCACGTTTCTTATTGAAACTGGCTTTCGGTCAAAAATTATAAATTTTTAGTATGATGTAGACTTCATCTTTCTGATCAAAAGCTTCTATTGACCCAACTTGATCTGACAGATACTAGTTTTAGGTCAAAAAGTCAAAAAATAAAATTCTTTTTTTTTATAATAAACTAAAATAAAAAAAACTTTACATCAAGTTTTGTTCTTATTTGTATATACTCGAAAAGTCCATACTATTTTTTTTTTGTTTAAAATAAAGGTAAAAATAAAGAAAATCTTTAAAAATATGGTCAAGGCGCCACTGCGATATGAAAAAAACCTAATTAGGGGTCAGATTTTTCTAATAATATATGGAATAAAATAATTTACATTAAAGTGAAGTATAAGAATATAAATGTAATTTTTTTGAAAAAAAAAATAAAATTAAATAATTAGATTAGTTTATTTAGAACTATATTTTAATGCACAATAAGACTCCCTCGTGGCGTAGTACCTAAGGCGTCAGACTTTAAATAAATGGTTCCGAGTTCTAATCCAGCTTATAAGGTTTTTATTTTTTTATTTTTTTTTTCGTGTTATAACACCTATAACTTTTTTTTTCTAATAGAAATATTTATAAAAAAAATTGTAGAAAAATAATAAAAAAATCATACATTTATTTGTATACACTGTAAATTCATTATCTTAGTAAATACTCAACGTTTTTGCCTATTTGGAACCCCAAGCAACATTTTTTATTACTTACAAGTTGTTGCAGTAAAAAAAACGTTATTCTGATATTTTACTGTAACAACTTGTAATTAATAACAAATGCTGCCTGGGGTTCCAAATAGGCAAAAACGTTCAGTAAGTATTTACTAAGGTAAGGAATTCTCAGTGCCGAATAATAATTTTAATTATTTATAGATTTTTTTTTTAAATCAGTCACTACATATTAGTAATAGTAACTGTAATAATAATAATAGTAACTCTAAGATAATAAAACCAACTTAAAAATTATAAATAAAAAATAATTTGCACTGCTCTATTACAGAATTTTCACAATCAATGAGGGAAGGGATCTTCTCATTGATTGTGAAAATGTTGTCGTAGAGCAGTGCAATTTCTTTATAGATTTAAAAATTATAAGTATAATTTTTTTAAAAATTTATTTTTTTACACTGAAAAATCGTTTTTGCTTATTTGGAACACCAGGCAACATTTTTTATTAATTACGTTGTTACAGTAAAAATAACTTTGTTCTTTTATGTTTTACTGTAACAAGTTGTTATTAATAACCAATGTTGCCTGGGGTTCCGATCAGTCAAAAACGTTGAGTATTTACTACGATAACGAATTCTCAGTGTATACAAATAAATGTATAAAATTTTATTTTCTTTTATTATTTTTGTACATTTTTTTTATAAATAGAATTAGAAAAAATTTTTAGGTATTACCACGAAAAAAAAATTATTAAGCTAATATGCTGCTAGCTGCCTTAGCCACTACAACACAAGGGATTTATTGTGCATTTAAATATAGTTCTAAAGAAACTACATACCTAATTTATTTATTTTTTTTTTAATAAACATTATTTTGGAAGTTATATTTTTGTACTTCACTTTAATGTAAATTCTTTTATTTTATATATTTAGAAAATTCTGACCACTAACTAATTTTTTTTTTATATCGCAGTGGCGCCTTCACCATAGTGACTGATTAAAAAAACATTTTCTATAAATAATTAAAATTATCATTCGGCACTGAGAATTCCTTACCGTAGTAAATAACGTTTTTGCCTATTTGAAACCCCAGGCAAAATTTTTTATTACTTACAAGTTGTTGCAGTAAAAAACCGTTGGTCTGATATTTTGCTGTAACAACTTGTAATTAATAACAAATGCTGCCTGTGGTTTCAAATAGGCAGAAACGTTCAGTATTTACTACTGTAAGGAATTCTCAGTGGCGAATAATAATTTTAATTATTTATAGAAAATGTTTTTTTTTAATCAGTCACTACATAGTAGTAATAGTAACTGTAATAATAATAATAATAATAATAATAATAATAATAATAATAATAATAATAATAATAATAATAATAATAATAATAATAATAGTAACAGTGACAGTGACAGTGACAGTGACAGTGACAGTGACAGTGACAGTGACAGTGACAGTGACAGTGACAGTGACAGTGACAGTGACAGTGACAGTGACAGTGACAGTGACAGTGACAGTGACAGTGACAGTGACAGTGACAGTGACAGTGACAGTGACAGTGACAGTGACAGTGACAGTGACAGTGACAGTGACAGTGACAGTGACAGTGACAGTGACAGTGACAGTGACAGTGACAGTGACAGTGACAGTGACAGTGACAGTGACAGTGACAGTGACAGTGACAGTGACAGTGACAGTGACAGTGACAGTGACAGTGACAGTGACAGTGACAGTGACAGTGACAGTGACAGTGACAGTGACAGTGACAGTGACAGTGACAGTGACAGTGACAGTGACAGTGACAGTGACAGTGACAGTGACAGTGACAGTGACAGTGACAGTGACAGTGACAGTGACAGTGACAGTGACAGTGACAGTGACAGTGAAAGTGACAGTAACAGTAACAGTAACATTAACATTAACATTAACAGTAACAGTAACATTAACAGTAACAGTAACAGTAACAGTAACAGTAACAGTAATAGTAACAATAACAATAATAATAATAATAATAATAATAATAATAATAATAATAATAATAGTAACTGTAAGATAATAAAACCAGCTTAAAAAGTATAAATGATAAATAAAGGTTTAGTGCCTTATCTATAAAGAAATTGCACTGCTCTATTATAGAATTTTCACAATCAATAAGGGTAGGAATTTTCTCATTGATTGTGAAAATTCTGTAGTAGAGCAGTGCAATTCCTTTATAGATTTAAAAATTATAAGTATAAATTTTTTAAAAATTTTATATTTTTTTTACATTGAGAATTCGTTTTTGCTTAGTTGGAACCCCAGGCAACATTTTTTATTAATTGTTGTTACAGTAAAAATAACGTTGTTCTGTTATGTTTTACTGTAACAACTTGTTATTAATAACAAATGTTGCCTGGGGTTCCAATCAGGCCAAAACGTTGAGTATTTACTACGATAACGAATTCTCAGTGTATACAAATAAATTTAAAAAATTTTATTTTCTTTTATTATTTTTGTACGATTTTTTTATAAATATATCTATTAGAAAAAAATTGTAGGTATTATCACGAAAAAAAAATAAAAAAATTAACAAGCTTATATGCTGCTAGCTGGATTGGAACGCCTTAGCCACTAAGCCACAAGTGACTTATTGTGCATTGAAATATAGTTCTAAAGAAACTACATATCTAATTTATTTATTTATTATTATTTTTTTTTCAAAAAAATTATTATTTTGAAAGTTATATTTTTATAATTCACTTTAATGTAAATTCTTTCATCTTATATATTTAGAAAATTCTGACAGCTAATTAGGTTAATTTCATATCGCAGTGGCGCCTTCACCATATTTTTAAAGATTTTCTTAATTTTTACCTTTATTTTAAACAAAAAAAAATAATTTTAAACTTGATATAAAATTTTTTATTTTGGTTTATTTTAAAATTCAATTTTTTTTTGTTTAAAAACAAAAAAAAATTGAATTTTATTGTTTTTGACTTTTTGACCTAAAACCCAAAAACTAGCGGTCATATCAAGTTGTGTCAATATAAGCTTTTAATCAGAAAGATAAAATCTACATCATACTAAAAATGTAGAATTTTTGACCGAAAGCCAGTTTCCATAAGAAATGTGCTTGTCTGTTTGGTTTGTGGGGGTTTTCGAGGTTGCTGATCACAAATCCGAAGTCAGATTTTCAAAATTCAAGATAGCGGAAATTTTTTCGATAATCCCCCCTAAACGAAATTTGGCTTAAATCGGTTGATTTTTGAATTCGATTTCCATCTTGAAATTTGCAAATCTGACTTCGGATTTGTAATCAGGAACCTTCAAAAACCACCACAAACCAAATTTGGCATTAATTTTTTTCTTACAAGCTTTTTGATTCCAACTCGAATTTTCTCTGGTTTCCAGCCTCCATATTTGATCCGCCATATTGAATTTTTCAAAACGCCACCAATTTTTTGAAAGCTATTGTCCAGGTGAACATTTTGACATCTCTAAATTAAAAATCCATCAACCCAAATTTTGGGTACGTTGGTGATCCGGTTGACATGAAACGTCCCATATATATTTTTAATTTGTATCAATCCGTATATACGGATTAAGAAATTGAATATGTATATATGGATATCTACCTGCATATACATATTGAATTGCTTCTCACGTTTGAAGCAAAAAAATGGATATAAGATATAAGTAATTTATTAAAAGAAAATTGTATACACATTATACGATTTTCCATGGATAGAATGCTCTGCCGGATTTCTTTAGACCACGGACACGGATTAAAGGGGTAGATTTTTTTTCTATCCCTTTAATCTGCAAAATTTATCTGTTTCAATCTATGATTGTTTTAATTACTGATCGATTTTGAATGCGAATTTTTTTATATTGTACTTCTACCGGCAAGTTGCACTACGAAATCCTTTACAGTTTCCATCAGCCTCTTCGCAGATGCCAGAATAATGGATGTCTCATCTGATTGGAGAATGTTCGTGAGATGACCTACCAGCGAATCTTCGTACTGTGAGATCTGAGTGTGTAATTGGCCATCGTGTATTCCAGGAGTCAATGAAAGCTTGGGCATAGCGATGGTACGTTCGAATGCCATTATGCTCCACCGGTCCAACATCTTGGTGCTGGCCTTTTCATACTTGTCTAGTAGCTGTGGCAAGTGAGTGTCATCGTCACAAGATGAGCCCCAACCAAGCACTCTAGCGAGGTCGTTTCCTGTTCCTAGTGGTAGAACAGCCACCTGACACTGTTTCTAAAAAAATTTAATTTTAAAATTATTCTATATTTTAAAATACAAAAAATATAAAGTAATATTAATGGTGCTCACGCCTCGGTTGGCAGTTCATTAAGTTAAAAATAAAATGGCAGTAAAATGTAAGGACGGTAATATGCATTAGAAGACCTGTATATTACAGATCTGCAATCAGCAAAATCCTAAACCCAGAAGTTTTTGAGATACTGCTTGACATTTCTTCAGAAGGACACTTCTTTAAATTGCTAATATAATTCTCACCAAAATAGTTTATACCAAACTGTAGAAATTAACAGCCTGAATTCAAATCCGTTTACAAACTTTTGATCTCTTGCCGTTTTCGAGAAAAAATCTATTAAAGCTTTACACATGCTATTTTTTATGCCGTGGTAGTTTAAATAGTTTTTATTTCAAAGTAGTTTATTCATAAAACATGTATAATACACAGTAAAAGAATAAATCATTATTTATACCTTCAAAGGCCTTCTTAAAATATCTTATTTATTTACCAAAATCAATTTTGTTGAACCTTGTTGATACTGTCAAAGGACCACGCACAAACCTTATGGGTTCTGGCCTCCGGTTAAATTTGATAAAATTAGTATGTTATAGAACAACCTTCTGATAAAAAGTCTCAATGGGCTCAAAGCTTATAGATTATCCACTCCAGGCCTGTGAATATGGCAATAATTAGATCTATTTTTCGACAACTCAGTTAAGAAAAAAGATTTTTGGACGGTACTTTCATCAACATACTTAAAATAACTTAATATTTATTCTGAAAGTCAATAAAAGTGGATTCTTTTTTTTTAATATAATTTTTTACTATTTTCTTGGACGTCAATGACTTTTCTAAAAGTTTTAAGTTTTAAGCAACATTGCGGACCTTTGCTTTACGTAATTTGACCAGTTTATATTTGATTTAAGAAGTTGCCTTTTTTACGTGCGCTACTGCTTGGATAGTAATTTAGAGTATTTTCACACATCACAATATTTCGATAATTAAAATTAAAAAAACACCTGGGCGGTTTTTCGGTCACCCAGGTACTCAAACCGTAACTATTTAAACTTGCATACTTCTCACATGTGACCACATATAACTAATTTACCTAAAAGGATTATCCCTTTTAAAAATTCAAATCCGAGGCACCGATGCCGACAACAATTTATAACCTTGATCTTTATTGCATTTTATCTAAAATTAGGTAAAGCAACCAAAGCCAAAATTTAGTTTTATAAAGCAACCAAACCAAAAATTCAGTTTAATAAGTATTTAAAAATGTTGGGACAAATGAATAATAAAACATTTGATGCACATTTGGCCATTAAATAATCCAAGTCGAAATTTAAATGCATAAATAACCTGATCTGGTGACTTTTTAAACATAATTATCCTAAAACCATATTTAAATGTATCAAAAATATATTAAATTTACTGATACTTAAATGGTTTTATACAATAATGCGTTAACCCAAAATTGTACTTGTCATATTAGTATATTCAAAATGATTTAACTTTAATAAAATATTGAGAATGTTTTAATAACAAAACCAAGGCGTCGTCCTTCACAAGTAAAGGACGCCTTGACAAACTCACCGCGGATTAATTGGTGTGTAACTATCTCATTAGATAAAAAGATTCGGCTTATCAGTAGCGTACTCAGAAAATGTAAAATATTTTTTTTAACTTTAGTGATCAAATTAAAGTAAAAAACATTATTTTTTAAAGTTACTAACATGATCTGAACAGTGGCGTACCAATTTTGCAGCTAATTTATAACAAAAAATACCAATTTTGGGGGAAGCCACTGATAATAAACATAAAATATTGGTGATTTTAATATTTAATAATTAGTTCTAGGTTGTTACCGAATGTTACCTGAATGTGTGAAAAAATCTAAATCTGTCATCAAGCGCACCTAAAAAAGGCGACTTTTTAATAAAATATAAACTTAGGATGTCACTGGTTAAATTATGTATAGCAAAGTTCCGCAATATTGCTTAAAACTTAAAACTTTTAGAAAAGACATTGACGTCCAAGAAAGTAGTAAAAAATTATATTAAAAAAAATTATCACCTTTTTTGGACAGCACTGACTTCAAAAATAAAGACTTTTTAATAAAATATAAACTTAGGATGTCACTGGTTAAATTATGTATAGCAAAGTTCCGCAATATTGCTTAAAACTTAAAACTTTTAGAAAAGACATTGACGTCCAAGAAAGTAGTAAAAAATTATATTAAAAAAACTATCACCTTTTTTCGACAGCACTGACTTCAAAAATAAAGATTAAGTTATTTTAAGTAGTTATGTCAAAAAATATATCTAATTATTGCCATATTCACAGGACTGGAGCGGATAATCTATGATAGAGTTCTATAACATACTAAAATTGTATCAAATTTAACAGGGGGCCAGAACCCATAAGGTTTGTGCGGGGTCCTTTATTAATAAGATTAAGGTCTTAAGTGAGATAAAGCATTAAAGAGGCGTTAAAAATTTTATTTTAATTTAAATTTTCCTTTCCTATTTTGAAAATTTTAAATAAACATTAAAATGCTGATTTTAAATCTGTAACCCTCCGGGCTATTTTCGAATATCATAAAAAACAATATGGTTTATTTATTTAGAAGTTACTCATCAATTGCAATAATATCTTTTGTGAGGTACCAATTTAGGTTATTATATTCTTAATAAACGAGTGACTCATGTAGAGATTTTCCGCGAGGCGCTTTGTGAGTTTAGGGCTTGCATGCTGAAAATTGTGAAAGTTTTCCAAAAGCTTAGGAAAACTTTCCAGTATGGTGTATTAGTATGCAGGGCAAGTACCGCTCAAAAATGTTTTGTTTTTAAATAGTAATATTAAATCGTAATCGTGGCAAAACAAAATAAATATAATAATAAAAAGTGTTCTATATAAATTGGATTATTACCCATGTTCGAGAAAGATAACCCTAGTAGAAATTTAAAGTTAGAATAACGTTTTTCTAATGTTAAAAACTGTATAAAAGTACGTTATAAAATATGTGCAAATGTCCCGCTTTTTAAAGTTCAAAGAATCAAACGTTAGATACAAACGTTAATCTAATGTAAGATTTTTAAGTTAGAAATACGTTATGAGTACGTAGCAGGATAAGTATGCGAAAAGTGCCCCCAACCCGATTGACCTGAAATTTTGCAGTGACATTGTCCTCGGTAAAAAAAAATACCATACCATACCAAATTTTAACCCAAAATTCGCAGTGGCGTAGGAGTAATTAATTCCAAAAGATAAAATTAATTAAAATTATTTTCTTAAAAACGAGTTTTTTTGAAAAAAAATATGAGTAATGCTTGTTAGTAGGGGATTTTTTAATATATTATATTTTCGTTTGCGCACGAAAAATTGTGTAATTTTTTAAGTTTCAGTATTTTTTTTCGTTATGTAAATATCAATTCACCAATTTGATTTTTTTTTCTGTAACATCACCTACTACTTATGTACATCATATTATATAATTAATTTTTTTTTGATCATATTTAAAAAAAATAAAAACCAAATTTCTAAGCTAAAACGCAAAATACTGTGAAAAAATGTTTATTAAAACTTAATTCAATAACTTCTACACCTTTTTCTATTTTATCACATCTAAAGCTACGGTTTCCTCCAAAAGTCGCAGTCGCTGACGACTGCGACCGGGTAACCGCGACCAGGTCGTTGCGACCCTAACTGTTTTCCTCGGCCTCGCCAGTCGCCATTCTCCATTCTGTTAGCTGGCCATTTTAAACAGCTGTTTTTTTTGTTTGCGAGTTGATGCCATTCAATCAGAATGAATATCTCTAAAAAGTCGGTTCTTTAAATGTTTCTGAATTATCAAGCGGAAAAGGAGAATCTCCTCCACTTATTAACATTACATCATGAAAAACCAGCCGTCTCGAATGAGCGAGAATACTTTCTCTTAAAAAAAAGTTATGTCCAGAAACAATTTATTATAGGGAGGGGGGGTGTGTCATGAAAAAAAAATATATAAAAACATATTTTGTGTAATTTTATTCAACCTTTTAGAGGGCATGGAAAAAAATTATAATATTATTTTTTGTGTAATTTAGTTTTATCTTTTAGGTGGTTTTCAAATTTTTCTTCTATTGTTATGTTTAGAAACGTTTTTTTACATTTTGGGGGAAAGTGGGGGATGGCTGGGAGAAAATAATAATTGCATTTTTTGTGTAATTTTATTTTACCTTGTATTTGTTCTTTAAATTTTTCTTCTATTGTGAATAATAAGAAAGTTATGTCTAGAAATAATTTTTTACATTTTTGGGGAGAGGAAGGGGGGCATTAGAAAAAAATGATAATAACATTTTTTGTGTAGTTTTATTTAACGTTTTATGGGGTTTTTAAATTTGTCATTATTGTAAACAATAAAAAAAATACGACCAAAACACCAACCGATTTTTCTCAAATACGAACTTGTCCAAGATAATATAAAAATACATCTGAATACCAATTACCAAGTTGCTAGCTCAAAGCGTTCTTAAGTAATCGTGGATACAAACAGACCGACAGACGGACAGACATCATTTTTTTATTGCTTATTTTGATTTTTCTAGACGTTTTAGGAAAAAAAAGTCACAATACTTTCTTTTATGACTCATAAATTATGAGAAAGTAAAAAAGGGTAAAAGTTCATGAGATGTTTCAGCTGAGAGAGGTGGAGGGATCTCAAGCAATTCAAATTGAGTGAAACAGTGAAAGACACTTGTCAAAGCGCAAAATCACCTGTTTCACCGTCAAATTCGTAGTGAAATAGTCGTGCATCTGCTCCCGAAGCGGTTGAGCGACTGGCGGCCAAACGAACGGCGACCTGTAATTAGTAGTAACGACTCCGAAGCAGCTAGGGAAACAGAGACATTTAAAATGCATTGGATATGTCTCAACGACTCGGTTGCGGCTACCCGGTCGCAGTCGTCAGCGACTGCGACTGCGACTTTTGGAGGAAACAGAAGCTTAACTAATGAAGCTTTCTTCGTCAGATCAACGCGGCGCCCAACATTCATCTCTCCGATCTAGCTCAAATTTGGCACATCATCATTGAATAGGGTCTACATTACTAGATCAAAAGGATTTTGCTAGAAAACGACTAGTTTTGGAGATATTAGGGTGGCTCAATTTTGACCTTTTTTAAAATTCCAAAAACATGATTTACATAAATCTAAATATCAGGACTTGTAAAAGATAAAAAGATATTTTTGCCAGATATCAAAAGAACATTAAATTTCAGTCTTAACCGAGAAAAAAAATTACCACCAATTTCATTTCAATATGGCGGCCTACTAAATCATGTTTTTGAAATTGTAAAAAACGTCAAAAATGATCCACCCTAATATCTCCAAAACTATTGGTTTTATAGCAAAATCCTTCCGATCTAGTAATATAGACCCTAATTGAGAGGATGTGCCAAATTTGAGCTAAATCGGAGATATGAAGGTGGGGCGCCGTGTTGTTCTGACGAAGAAAGTTTCATTAGTTAGATGTGATAAAATAGAAAAAGGTGTAGAAGTTATTGAATTAAGTATACAGTATTTTGCGTTTTAGCTTAGAAATTTGGTATTTATTTTTTTTAACTATGATGCCCCACTCAAAAAAAAATTAATT
>CAUEHQ010000856.1:0-36593 GCA_958510825.1 Brachypterus glaber | reverse complement strand
GCCCATGATTTTTAAGCCTGGTAGAAAGTTTGCTTTCACAGTAAAAATGCACATCGTATAAGAATTTTGCCTGATGGATGATGCCACATATAAAGATATTTATATACTTTAATTATTAGGTTTATCAAAAAGACGTAAAAATGTTCACCTTGTCTAAATCTATGATGCACTCCATAACAAGTAAAATTCGGAAACGCCTACTTTTATTGTTATGTACCTAGTATGTATCTGATATGTAGCATGTTATGTAGCTGATACATAACTTGAGGCGGAATTGTTAAAGTCCAAGGACTATACATGGGCTATAAAAATTACATGTCTGCAACATCACATAGAACAGTGGTTATGTACCTGCTATGTTCCTGTCATGTATTTGTGTTGACTGGGCGCTCTATCTCGAGAACGGTTAATTATATAAAATATTGCCTAAGATCAAATTTGTAGAGAATTTTATGCTCTACAACTTTGCTAATAACTCAAAATGTAATTTGAAGCAAAGAAAACAAGATAATTACAAAAAACCGGTATTTGCGACCTTTGACATTGAATATCTTGCGACGCGGATCGAGATTCTGTGAGACTTTTAAGCTAACTTATAGAATGTCAAAACAAAGATTTATACAAGTTTATAGCTTATCTTTCAGTCTGAGGTTGAATCCCTATTTGACTGGACTAATATAAAAAGACTGAATTATAGATGCTTACCTGGTGGTTCATCTGGAGGTTCATCTGATGGTCCACTTGCTTCAAATTGTGTCAAATCACCATTAAAAATACTTTCATTAAATTCACCCAGAAAAAAACTTGAATTCTGGCCAATGTCACATTGAGAAGCAGAAAATGAAATATTGTTCTCTTCATTTTTTAATGAATTATTTTTGCTAATAATTTGTTGTAAGTTTTCCCGGGATTCTAAAAAATTACAATTCGTAATTTACAAAAAAATGTATCGTTTACATAAATATAAAGATAAAAAATTGTAAAAACAAGATCACTTGACTTTTAGTTTTATGGGGGTCCCTAGGAAACCCTACTATGCATGTATACATGGTGATTCAGAAATAGGGTACACTATTTTAAGGGATTATTCTAGGTCCGAAAATACGAAAAAAAGTTCCTATAAAGGTTGGTCCGGAAATGAGCCCTAAGGGAGCTACGAAAAATACATAAAAGAAGATACTCTTTATGTAACACCGAGCATCAAAAATAGGAACTAAAAAATGCATAAATAAGAATTTTAATACTGCAGGGCGATTCTACATCAAAAACTATAGAAAAAAGTTCCCATACATAAATATCCACAAATCGTTTTTAAGGGAGCTACAGCCCTTAAAAGTGTTATTCTTTCAGAGGCCGTAGTACTCTTAAAACTGATTTTCGACCGTAGCAACAAAACAGGTAAAAATTGGACAAAAAGTCTAGTATCAATCGATAATTAGACTTTTTGTCTACTTTTTTACCTGTTTTGTTGCTTGGGTATACATACAGATATCTAGAGCCGGTTCTTGTATGAATCAAGTGAACCCCCTGCTTCAGGCCGCGAGCCTAGAGGGGCGTTTTTTTTTTCAGCCTGTGTTTTTTAGTTTTTTTTTTTAATCTTCAGAGAATTTTATGCTCTACAATTTTGCTAATAACTCAAAATGTCATTTGAAGCAAAGAAAACAAGATAATTACAACAAAAAAAACGGTATTTGCGACCTTTGACATTGAATATCTTGCGACGCGGATCGAAATTCTGTGAGACTTTTAAGCTAACTTATAGAATGTCAAAACAAAGATTTATACAAGTTTATAGCTTATCTTTCAGTCCGAGGTGGAATCCCTATTTGACTGGACTAATATAAAAAGACTGAATTATAGATGCTTACCTGGTGGTTCAACTGTAGGTTCATCTGATGGTCCGCATGCTTTAAATTGTGTCAAATCACCATTAAAAATACTTTCATTAAATTCACCCAGAAAAGAACTTGAATTCTGGCCAATGTCACATTGAGAAGCAGAAAATGAAATATTGTTCTCTTCATTTTTTAATGAATTATTTTTGCTAATGATAATTTTTTGTAAGTATTCCCGGGACTCTAAAAAATTACAATTCGTAATTTACAAAAAAATGTATCGTTTACATAAATATAAAAATAAAAAATTGTAAAAACATGTAGAAATGGAGTTAGAGAGTTTACACCCAGACAGACAGACAGACACATTTTTTTTGACCAATTTAAAATTATCTTTTATATAAGTGCTAAATTAACCAAATACAATAATAATTGCCTTAATTATAAACAAAAAACGCTAAAAATAGGAGTTTTACCCTATTTTTACCACCTTACCCCCAATCTTTTACCCCCAAAATCTAATCAGCTCTTCGGAATACGATAAGAAACAATATGCAAAAAACCGCAAGTCGATATCTCATGTAGAAATGGTGTTAGAGAGTTTACACCCAGACAGACAGACGGACGCAAAAATTTTTTTTACTGATTTCGACTCGGAATGGTCTAAAACGTCAAGAAATGTGAAAAAAAAACGTGGTCAAAGATTTTGACTTTCTCTTAGTAGCACTAAGTGCCGATGTTAAATGCAATCAACAAATGGCACATGTTGCTGCAAATTTTGAAAAAAAAATCGATTTTCACGAAAACGGCTTGGGGGAAGATTTTAATTTTGGTCTTATTTTAGTCAGTACTCTTCATAGAATAACACCTATATAGTCATTCGCTTGATATGAAAACTTTTATTAAAACTATTTTCAGGAGTACCGTGGTATGCATGTATGTGACTTGTACACTGAAGTACAAATTAGAGGCATAAAAACAATATTTAATTGTAGCCTTGGAAACATGAACAAAATTATTTTTTTCAAGCTGATTATGTTGGATGTCTTTATACATAGATACTTTAAAATTATACATAACACCTACATTATACAGTAAATTTAAATAAAGAAGTCCAACAAATTCATCATAGAATTAAAAATTAATATTAAAAAAAATCAAAGCTGTCAATTTATCATTTTTTGTTCTGACAAGTGTACAACAGTTATTGTCTGTTTGTTGGTGTTGCACTTTACAGTCAAACACATTCTTTATCATGTTTAAAAGTTAGGTAACAAATACAGTACCTAATTGGTTGGGATTAAAGTGCAATAAAGTGCACCACCAATGAACAGACATAATACCACTGTACCAATAGTCACTCCCTTTTTTTAAAGTGTCGTTACAGGAAAATTCAATACCTCAGCAGCCCTTTGGGTTGCTGCTGAAGTAAAAAATAAAAATACTTACCATTTACAATAATTAAGTTAGCTTCATATTTACATCCTTTATGTTTCACTAGGCACTTAGATTCATTTATTTTTGATATGTTCTTGACAGGATATACACCATAGGTAGAGTCAGTAAAGCAAACCAATCCAAACATTTTTGATATCAGCTACAAAAAAGATATAGTATATTACATCAAGGGCTTCATAACATAGGGACGTATCTGCATTTTTTGCTAAAATGTTTTTATGGCATATGGTCGATACCTATGTGAGATACATTTTCACAAAAAGGCATACCTGCATTCGTACTGTTATGAATGCAGGTTTGTGAAATTTATCTTACATAGAGATCGACCATATTATGCCATAAAAACATTTTGCCAACAAATGCAGATACACCCCTATGTTATGAAGCCCTCAACATGTATTAAATGTGGAGGTGAATTTCAAAACGCAGTTTTTGACTTTGTGACATAGCAGCTTGTCAATTACTTGACAATCAAATTGTATTGTTTACTAAGTGACAAGCTGCTGTCACAAAGTCAAAAACTGCATTTTGAAATTCACCTGTCTGTCCACTTTATATAACTATTTTTATATTATCAACGATAATTTACTAATTACTACTTACCACCAAAGAAAATACACCGGTATCTAAACAAAAGACGCAATTTTTGCGTCGCAAAAAGACCGTTATCACCACAAAAAGAGCGCTCACAGAACACCCACGCGCTTAAAGTCTATTCCATTTAAGAAGGAAAATAGCAGATAGCGCTGCGAACGGCGAACAATTTACAAGCGCCTAATTGCAGCTCTCTGTGCAGGAGTTTGTTTTGGTTTTTAGTTTTGGACTTTTTTTTAATGAGGGGGCCTTGGTTTACATTAAAGTTGTTTTGGCGTCTGTTTGGTGTTTTTTTTTTTTTTGTAAAAGTATGTTTTTTATTTAAAACAACATATTGCAAAACGGTCAGCGCATGCGCAGTTTATCAAAACGCGGCATAAAGAGCTGCAGATAAGCGCTCCTAACAATTCTTATAGGAAATGTCGCTTTGGGGATCCTAGATTTGAATTTAACGGTCAAACGTTGTTGCCAAGAGTTACATCAAAGAGTGACAGAAAAACATAACCTTGCAAATTCATGTACATTTCAAATTTATCAAAAAAGCAACAAATTAAACCATATCCGAAGAAAAATTAAACAATTTTGGCCGTTTTTGAATAAATGGCACGTAAACCAACCGAGATGATACAGTTAAACGCCATTAAAACTGGACTTAAATTTCCAAAAAGAAAACAAAAATTATACTTTTTAAAGACCCATTATAACAAGATGTTTTCAGCTTACAGAATGTTTATTAACTAAATCTAAGTGTTCCGATAGTCAGTTTTATACCATCTTTAACACATTTTTATCAATCAGTCAATGTCACATTAATTAAGTGATAGATTTATGTGGTTAGTGTTTATATCCAGGACATTATTCACATAGTTCAGTGTTTAAAAGTCATTTCTTCACCTTGCTCAAAAATTTTTACGATATATTTGGGAATTCCTTGGAAGTGTATAATAAATTCCTTAGGTCTGTACAATGAGTTCCACTGAGGTTAACACAACAATCTCCACATAGTGTAAAACCATAATTTTAGTCATTGAAATAAATATAATAACCCAGTCAGCACTCCCTGTAAGAAATCACCTATAGAGACCTATGAAGACCTGTGTAGGTTTCTATAGGGATTAATAGGTACCTCAGGTTTCTATAGGAGCCGGCACCTAAAAAAGGCAGGTCTCGATAGGGTTTTATAGGTACGACCTGTGAAATGACAGGGATTCATAGGAATATCCCTATGAAGAATTTGATAGGGATATTCCTATAAAAACCTACTGAGACCTATGAAACTGATTGATAGGACTTTATAGGTTTTAGTAGGGCAAATTTTCACAAAGTGTTTTATAAAATCTTGTAAAAAAAAGTCAAACTGATTTAAATGATTTTATATGGTTCAAAAGGAAAAATTCGCATGTTTCTGACAAAAAAAGTGGATATTCTATAATAGGATTTCATAGGTTTTAGTAGGAAATTTCCTATGAAATGTGTAGGTATACCCGAGTAATGTTAGCTCCTCAAAAAAAAACCGCCTAGCTCTTGGAATCGACCAGAACATTTAGAGAAAAAACTATTAATTTTTTTTAAGGAGCTCAGTATGTACATGTTGGACAATGGTAAAATACATATTTTAGTAAAAAATGGTAAAATACATATTTTAGTAAAACGAAAAAAAAAGTATTTTTTTCGCTCATCAAACTTTTTTCAATTTTTTTTTCACTAAAATATGCATTTTACCATTGTCCAACATGTACATACTCAGCTCCTTAAAAAAAATTAATATTTATTATAATATTAATAATAGTTTTTCCTCAAATGTTCTGGTCGATATTTTTTTTTGTTTTTTTATTTTTTTTTTGTTTTTTTTTAATTTTTTTTTTCGTTTTACGAAAAAAGAAACTTTTTTGAAAATAAAAATCTTTTTTGAAAAATTATGGTTTGATTTCGTTTTTTTTTTTCGCTCATCCTGCGTCCCCTATCAAACTTTTTTCAATTTTTTTTTCACTAAAATATGCATTTTACCATTGTCCAACATATACATACTCAGCTCCTTAAAAAAAATTAATAGTTTTTCCTCTAAATGTTCTGGTCGATTCCAGGAGCTGGGCGGTTTTGCTATATTAATTAAATTTATAATTCTTTTTTTGTTTTTTTTATTTTTTTTGTTTTAGGAAAAAAGAAACTTTTTTGAATTTTTTTTTTTTTTGAAAAATTTTGTTGGTTTCGTTTTTTTTTTTTCGCTCATCCTGCGCCCCTTATCTAACTTTTTTCAGTTCTTTTTACTAAAATGTGCATTTTACCATTGTCCAACATGTACATACTCAGCTCCTTAAAAAAAATTGTTTTTGTTTTTTTTTGTTTTACGAAAAAAGAAACTTTTTTGAAAAAAAAATTCTTTTTTGAAAATTTTTCGTTTGGTTTCGTTTTTTTTTTTTGGCTCATCCTGCGTCCCCTATCAAACTTTTTTCAATTTTTTTTTTCACTAAAATATGCATTTTACCATTGTCCAACATGTACATACTCAGCTCCTTAAAAAAAATTAATAGTTTTTCCTCTAAATGTTCTGGTCGATTCCAGGAGCTGGGCGGTTTTGCTTTATTAATTAAATTTATAATTTATTTTTAGTTTTTTTTATTTTTATTTTTTCGTTTGGACTTTACGAAAAAAAAAACTTTTGAAAAAACAAATTCTTTTTTGAAAAAATTTCGTTTGGTTTCGTTTTTTTTTTAGCTCATCCTGCGCCCCCTATCAAACTTTTTTCAATTTTTTTTTCACTAAAATATGCATTTTAGCATTGTCTAACATATACATACTCAGCTCCTTAAAAAAAATTAATAGTTTTTCCTCTAAATGTTCTGGTCGATTCCAGGAGCTGGGCGGTTTTGCTATATTAATTAAATTTATAATTCTTTTTTTGTTTTTTTTTATTTTTTTTGTTTTAGGAAAAAAGAAACTTTTTTGATTTTTTTTTTTTTTTTGAAAAATTTTGTTGGTTTCGTTTTTTTTTTCGCTCATCCTGCGCCCCTTATCTAACTTTTTTCAGTTCTTTTTACTTAAATGTGCATTTTACCATTGTCCAACATGTACATACTCAGCTCCTTAAAAAAAATTGTTTTTGTTTTTTTTTTGTTTTACGAAAAAAGAAACTTTTTTGAAAAAAAAATTCTTTTTTTGAAAAATTTTCGTTTGGTTTCGTTTTTTTTTTTTGGCTCATCCTGCGTCCCCTATCAAACTTTTTTCAATTTTTTTTTTCACTAAAATATGCATTTTACCATTGTCCAACATGTACATACTCAGCATAGTTTTTCCTCTAAATGTTCTGTTCGATTCCAGTAGCTGGATGGTTTTGCTTTGTTAATTCACCCATAGGGCGACGTGATGACTTTTTTTTACTTTTTGTATCAAATTGGACCTTTTTCATGCTTTTGTCGATTTCCTTTGTTTTTTTTATCTAAAAATTTCGTTTGGTTTCGTTTTTTTTTTAGCTCATCCTGCGCCCCCTATAAAACTTTTTTCAATTTTTTTTTCACTGAAATATGCATTTTACCATTGTCCAACATGTACATACTCAGCTCCTTAAAAAAAATTAATAGTTTTTCTTCTAAAGGTTCTGGTCGATATTTTTTTTGTTTTTTTTTTTTAATTTTTTTTTCTTTTACGGAAAAAGAAACTTTTTTGAAAAAAAAAATCTTTTTTGAAAAAATTTCGTTTGGTCTCGTTTTCTTTCGCTCATCCTGCGCCCCCTATCGAACTTTTTTGATTTTTTTTTTCACTAAAATATGCGTTTTACCATTGTCCAACATATACATACTCAGCTCCTTAGAAAAAATTAATAGTTTTTCCTCTAAATGTTCTGGTCGATTCCAGGAGCTGAATGGTTTTGCTTTGTTAATTTGCCCATAGGGCGACGTGATGACTTTTTACTTTTTGTATCAAATTGGACCTTTTTCATGCTTTTGTCGATTTCCTTTGTTTTTTTTTTATCTAAAAATTTCGTTTGGTTTAGTTTTTTTTTTAGCTCATCCTGCGCCCCCTATCAAACTTTTTTCAATTTTTTTTTCACTAAAATATGCATTTTACCATTGTCCAACATGTACATACCCAGCTCCTTAAAAAAAATGAATAGTTTTTTCTCTAAATGTTCTGGTCGTCCCAGGAGCTGGATGGTTTTGCTTTGTTAATTCGCCCATAGGGCGACGTGATGACTTTTTTTTACTTTTTGTATCAAATTGGACCTTTTTCATGCTTTTGTCGATTTACTTTGTTTTTTTTATCTAAAAATTTCGTTTGGTTTCGTTTTTTTTTTAGCTCATCCTGCGCCCCCTTTCAAACTTTTTTCAATTTTTTTTTCACTAAAATATGCATTTTACCATTGTCCAACATGTACATACTCAGCTCCTTAAAAAAAATGAATAGTTTTTCCTCTAAATGTTCTGTTCGATTCCAGGAGCTGGATGGTTTTGCTTTGTTAATTCGCCCATAGGGCGACGTGATGACTTTTTTTTACTTTTTGTATCAAATTGGACCTTTTTCATGCTTTTGTCGATTTACTTTGTTTTTTTTATCTAAAAATTTCGTTTGGTTTCGTTTTTTTTTTAGCTCATCCTGCGCCCCCTTTCAAACTTTTTTCAATTTTTTTTTCACTAAAATATGCATTTTACCATTGTCCAACATGTACATACTCAGCTCCTTAAAAAAAATGAATAGTTTTTCCTCTAAATGTTCTGTTCGATTCCAGGAGCTGGATGGTTTTGCTTTGTTAATTCGCCCATAGGGCGACGTGATGACTTTTTTTTACTTTTTGTATCAAATTGGACCTTTTTCATGCTTTTGTCGATTTCCTTTGTTTTTTTTATCTAAAAATTTCGTTTGGTTTCGTTTTTTTTTAGGTGATCCTGGTCGATTCCAGGAGCTGAATTGTTTTGCTTTGTTAATTCGCCCATAGGGCGACGTGATGACTTTTTTTTTACTTTTTTTATCAAATTGGACCTTTTTCATGCTTTTGTCGATTTCCTTTGTTTTTTTTTTATCTAAAAATTTCGTTTGGTTTCGTTTTTTTTTTAGCTCATCCTGCGCCCCCTATCAAACTTTTTTCAATTTTTTTTTCACTAAAATATGCATTTTATCATTGTCCAACATGTACATACTCAGCTCCTTAAAAAAAATGAATAGTTTTTTCTCTAAATGTTCTGGTCGATTCCAGGAGCTGGATGGTTTTGCTTTGTTAATTCGCCCATAGGGCGACGTGATGACTTTTTTTACTTTTTGTATCAAATTGGACCTTTTTCATGCTTTTGTCGATTTCCTTTGTTTTTTTTATCTAAAAATTTCGTTTGGTTTCGTTTTTTTTTAGCTCATCCTGCGCCCCCTATCAAACTTTTTTCAATTTTTTTTTCACTAAAATATGCATTTTACCATTGTCCAACATGTACATACTCAGCTCCTTAAAAAAAATGAATAGTTTTACCTCTAAATGTTCTGTTCGATTCCAGGAGCTGGATGGTTTTGCTTTGTTAATAGGGCGACGTGATGACTTTTTTTTACTTTTTGTATCAAATTGGACCTTTTTCATGCTTTTGTCGATTTACTTTGTTTTTTTTATCTAAAAATTTCGTTTGGTTTCGTTTTTTTTTTAGCTCATCCTGCGCCCCCTTTCAAACTTTTTTCAATTTTTTTTTCACTAAAATATGCATTTTACCATTGTCCAACATGTACATACTCAGCTCCTTAAAAAAAATGAATAGTTTTTCCTCTAAATGTTCTGTTCGATTCCAGGAGCTGGATGGTTTTGCTTTGTTAATTCGCCCATAGGGCGACGTGATGACTTTTTTTTACTTTTTGTATCAAATTGGACCTTTTTCATGCTTTTGTCGATTTACTTTGTTTTTTTTATCTAAAAATTTCGTTTGGTTTCGTTTTTTTTTTAGCTCATCCTGCGCCCCCTTTCAAACTTTTTTCAATTTTTTTTTCACTAAAATATGCATTTTACCATTGTCCAACATGTACATACTCAGCTCCTTAAAAAAAATGAATAGTTTTTCCTCTAAATGTTCTGTTCGATTCCAGGAGCTGGATGGTTTTGCTTTGTTAATTCGCCCATAGGGCGACGTGATGACTTTTTTTTACTTTTTGTATCAAATTGGACCTTTTTCATGCTTTTGTCGATTTCCTTTGTTTTTTTTATCTAAAAATTTCGTTTGGTTTCGTTTTTTTTTAGGTGATCCTGGTCGATTCCAGGAGCTGAATTGTTTTGCTTTGTTAATTCGCCCATAGGGCGACGTGATGACTTTTTTTTTACTTTTTTTATCAAATTGGACCTTTTTCATGCTTTTGTCGATTTCCTTTGTTTTTTTTTTTATCTAAAAATTTCGTTTGGTTTCGTTTTTTTTTTAGCTCATCCTGCGCCCCCTATCAAACTTTTTTCAATTTTTTTTTCACTAAAATATGCATTTTATCATTGTCCAACATGTACATACTCAGCTCCTTAAAAAAAATGAATAGTTTTTTCTCTAAATGTTCTGGTCGATTCCAGGAGCTGGATGGTTTTGCTTTGTTAATTCGCCCATAGGGCGACGTGATGACTTTTTTTACTTTTTGTATCAAATTGGACCTTTTTCATGCTTTTGTCGATTTCCTTTGTTTTTTTTATCTAAAAATTTCGTTTGGTTTCGTTTTTTTTTAGCTCATCCTGCGCCCCCTATCAAACTTTTTTCAATTTTTTTTTCACTAAAATATGCATTTTACCATTGTCCAACATGTACATACTCAGCTCCTTAAAAAAAATGAATAGTTTTACCTCTAAATGTTCTGTTCGATTCCAGGAGCTGGATGGTTTTGCTTTGTTAATTCGCCCATAGGGCGACGTGATGACTTTTTTTTACTTTTTGTATCAAATTGGACCCTTTTCATGCTTTTGTCGATTTCCTTTGTTTTTTTTATCTAAAAATTTCGTTTGGTTTCGTTTTTTTTTTAGGTGATCCTGCGCCCCCTAACAAACTTTTTTCAATTTGTTTTTCACTAAAATATGCATTTTACCATTGTCCAACATGTACATACTCAGCATAGTTTTTCCTCTAAATGTTCTGTTTGATTCCAGGAGCTGGATGGTTTTGCTTTGTTTGTTCACCCATAGGGCGACGTGATGACTTTTTTTTACTTTTTTTATCAAATTGGACCTTTTTCATGCTTTTGTCGATTTCCTTTGTTTTTTTTTATCTAAAAATTTCGTTTGGTTTCGTTTTTTTTTTAGCTCATCCTGCGCCCCCTGTCAAACTTTTTTCAATTTTTTTTTCACTAAAATATGCATTTTACCATTGTCCAACATGTACATACTCAGCATAGTTTTTGCTCTAAATGTTCTGTTTGATTCCAGGAGCTGGATGGTTTTGCTTTGTTTGTTCACCCATAGGGCGACGTGATGACTTTTTTTTACTTTTTTTATCAAATTGGACCTTTTTCATGCTTTTGTCGATTTCCTTTGTTTTTTTTTATCTAAAAATTTCGTTTGGTTTCGTTTTTTTTAGCTCATCCTGCGCCCCCTGTCAAACTTTTTTCAATTTTTTTTTCACTAAAATATGCATTTTACCATTGTCCAACATGTACATACTCAGCATTGTTTTTCCTCTAAATGTTCTGGTCGATTTCAAGATCTGGGCTGATTTGCTTTATTAATTAAATTTATATTTTTTTTTGTTTTTTTTTAATTTTTTTTTTCGTTTTACAAAAAAATAAACTTTTTTGAAAAAAATTTGTTTTTTTTTTGAAAAAATTTCGTTTGGTTTCGTTTTTTGTGCTTATTCTGCGACCCCCTTGATGTTTTTTCAATTTTTTTTTACTAAAATATGCATTTTACCATTGTCCAACATATACATACCCAGCTCCTTATAAAAATTGAATGGTTTTTCATTTAAATGCTCTGGTCGATTCCAGGAGCTGAGCGGTTTTCTTTTTAAGGAGCTAACATTACTCGGGTTTGAAATAGGGTATCGCAAGAATTGGGATTTGATAAAAAATAAAACAGTTGGGGTTGTCGTTAGCTAAAGGGTAGAAGTTACAACCCCGGGGGTTGAACCCCCATGAATTAAAATGAAGTTATATATTTTTAAATATTAAGCTATTTTTGTGAATATTTTGTACCAATTATTTTGAAATGAAATCATCCACTCTGAAGTCAAGGGTTGGTATATTTAATTTTTGTGTTAACTAAAATATTTCATTTTTAAAGCTTTTTTAAATGACTTATCACAAGATGGGGTTGCTATTTAAGATTCTAATATTGTGGTAGCTGGGGTTTAGGGGGTTAAAGTTAAAGCCCCCAAAATAATATACTTAAATTTCCCTCTGAAAAACGAAATCTTTTTTAAAATTTTGTTGAGTAAAGATATGGTGTAGATATTTTTTGAGTAAAGGTATTCTAAAGTTAAGATATATTGAGAAGAGATGTTATTATGCCCAATTAATAATTTTAATTACAGGTGACTTATTTTTATAACTATTTTTTGTAAGCATTTACAAAAAAAATCATAATAAAAAACTATTGGGGTCCCCAATTTGGGGATATTATTGTTTTTTTTTTTTCATTAATTTACGTAGAAATGTACAATGCATTGGAAACCCAAAAAATCGTTTTTTTTTTCGCTAATATACGTTTCCGTTCCACCACACACATATATCTTTTACCAAATACGTATCTGTTAATATGTAATCGCTCATTGTAGTCTATTTAGAAACAAGCCATAAGATATAATAACATTAAAATTCAAGTAACTATACCTAAAAATCTATAAGCTTAAAATGTCTTGCTTAAACGCGACGACTATATTAATAATATTGTCCTGGAACTAGTTCCAAGACACTAAATGTCCCGAAACTATTTCCAAGACAGTCCTGGAACTATGCGTTATACATATAGGACTTCCAAGACTGTCTTGGAAAACGAGAAATGTCTCGGAACAAGGGGTTAGGCTACAAAAAATGTCTCGGGACTCGAGGTTTGTCATATATATATATATATATATATATATATATATAAAGATATAAATATTATCACATAAAATAATACATTAATATTAATGTTAAAGAACCCTAATTAAACTCTAGACGAACTTTACTTAATACAGAAGATAAACTGTCAAAAAATAAATCGGAATCTATACAATATAAATTTACATTATTTGTCATGATGTAGATAAATAAATAAAGAATAAAATATTAAGCAAATTGATTAGGGTATGTAAAAAGTGTACTTTTAGTTTAGAGCTAAATGAGTTACAATCCTTAAATTGGAATTATACACAAAAACTGTAATATACACATGCACGTGTTTGCATTAAATTAAGGGGATAATTCTACATCACAAAACATTAAAAACCAGCATAGGAACATAGGTCTGGAAACGAACCCTAAGAGAGTTACAACAGTTTCGCATGTACTAGTATTAATAAGGGCAATTAGATTATGTTAATTAATTTTATTTAAATCTATCCATGCCTAGACTGACAAAATACATCTTAACACACTTTTGTCCCAAACTGTATCATGTCTATTTTTTTATATAAAAATTTAGATTCTTTAAGCAAAAATTATTTTACAAAAAAGACTCATACGTCTAATTTTTAATCTACGGTATAGAGATAGCTGCAGGGATATATTTAAAAGTAACAAGTTACTTACTGCTCCCTCCGTTTACATTTTAAAATGTCTATGTTACACCAAACAAAATCTGAACCAATTTACTTTTATTGCCGAAAAACATAATTATAATACAAGACATGGATTATTAAAAATACCTGCTCATAAAACAGCTAAATTTCAGAAGTCGCCCATGTACAATTGTATTAGTTTATACAATGCACTTCCGCCATTCTTACGCAAAATTGATAATTTTAACCTGTTCAAGGTAAGAATAAAAAATATTTTAATTGAAAAATGTATTTATAGTTTGGAAGAGTACTATTCATGTAATTTTATTTTGTAATAATTCTGTTCATTTGTAGATATTTATTTATATGTTTTTTGTTTATATTCTTAATCATTTTAAACTATTTTAATTGTTTTTTTTGTCCTAACTTATTTTTGTTATTATTATTATTATTATTATTATTATTATTATTATTATTATTATTATTATTATTATTATTATTATTATTATTATTATTATTATTATTATTATTATTATTATTATTATTATTATTATTATTATTATTATTATTATTATTATTATTATTATTATTATTATTATTATTATTATTATTTTCGTAGTTTTAAGTTTTATTTTTTAGCTTTATTGTATTTTTTTTTTTATATAACTTGTTATATATATTTTTTTTTTTAACTACATATAGGTTATACTTGCATTTATTGACTTACCATATGTACAATGTACCCACATGGTTTAATAAATATTATTATTATAATATATAAAAAATATCATATAGTAAAACTGTAAGAGCAACCGTTAAAAAAAATGCAACAGGAAGTAACATTTTGTGCCACCAAAAATGTTACTTTTTAAAACGCTATTACTGCTTTAATATAAAATTTAGGTGTTTCAGTAAAGGATATTTTTTTACTTAGTTTTGAATAAAGAATCTTACTGAAGCAATAAAAGTTTATTGGTGCTTTTTTGTTCCCAATTTAATAGGTCTATCTTCGAAGGGCGGTAGCTCCCTTAGGGCTTATTTCCTGACAAATGTTTCCTTGAAGGTTTTTAAAGTTTTGTGATGTAGAACCATCCCCTTTATTTAATGACAAACGACTGAAAACAACGTGTATTGATCCCTGAAGAATAGCTTATTTCTTTAAAACAAGGCTCTTTTAGTTTAGTACACTTATATAGTTTAAGATATGAAGTTTATAGGTAAAGACTTGCCAAGGGCAAAACCAATGTGACGCTAAAATTGTCTCGAGGCACATTTTCTACCGCTTCATTGAACCTCCAAGTATTTGACAAATGTTTGCTTTAACACAGGGGCGCTCTCAGCCGAGTCTAACTTGAAATTAAATTGTTAATTTCGAAAAGGGCTCATCTCCGAAAATTAAAATTTTTCAGGAGACCCATAAAACTGAATTTCTGTTGAACCATTTGACTTATTTGAGCAGTTTTTTTTTTCTAAAGTTACCGATCGCTGTGTATCAAATTGTATCGTTAAAGCCTTTGCTTCTTTAGCAATATATTCCAAATCTATTAAATAAAATGCTAACTCACTTCAGCAATCAACTCCCAGCCCACACCCCTGGACCTACAAACTTGAAATTTTGACAGTTTATTCCTTTTATGATGTAAGCACCCACTAAGAAACGATTTTTAGTAATTCAACCCTTAAGGGGGGTTAAAAAGTTTTTTAACCCGCTATGGCACCGTGTAACCATATGGACACAACCTAATTTAACTAATTATATTTGTTATAAAGGTTAAAAATGTTGTTTTGGTATAGTCAGTTAAATATTTTAACCCCTAAAGGTCCTGCCTAATTGATTAGCGCAAATGGAAAGCAAATTTTAATTTGTTTCCCAACATGTTAACAGCTGTTTAGAGTTTGTTGCAACATGTGTTGATTGTTTGATGTTGATCATAACTTTAGTACGTAATAAGGTGAATATTCCAAGGTAAAAAAAAAACTAAAAATGTGAATAACTTCTTTAATAAACAATTATTGGTTATGATGTACATATTTATTTCAGATATATAGAGGCCTAACGATATATTATGGCATAATGCTGCCAAATAGTCACAACCACAAATATAACTTGTTTTTTAATGTAAAATTTAGTCATAGAACTCGACTTAGATCATAATTAGTCATATACTCGGCACATTATCTATCTGAGTAACAAATTGGATCAAGGAAGCTATGATTAGTGGTTTAAAAATGACTTTTAGTAATATTTTTGTAGCCCATTGTGCTTTTGATAATTTTTAACATTTAGGTTAAATTGCTTGTCATTTTACGTCTTACAAATAATAACAAAATCTGTTTAAAAAGTAAAACTTTGTTCAAAATTATAATAAAAGTAAGTTTTTATTCATGAAGTGCTATTATAAACTTAAATTTAACATTACCTGAATAAATTTACGGACCAGTATTATTTTAACCAAAAAATTCTCTGTTATAGTGTTTACTTCAAAAATTTATAGAGCACTGCATTATATTACTTCATTTAAACAAATTTTTTATAGATTGATGCTTTAGTTTTCTTTTTATGCACTTTTCTTGTTACTTCTTCTTGCTAAAGCAAATTATTTGGATTTTTTATAAATGTCAAAATAATGTATTGATTGACAATAAATTTTAAACAAGATGAAAACCTTACATAAGGAACTAAATATATTCTGCCAACCAAATAACAAGAAACAAATGACCATCAACTCAGATAGATAATGCTCGGAGTTTATACTCTAATTTGGTAATTATAGTCCTTATAAAAGTACTAGTGAACTACAGGATTAAAGAGTGTGCCCATCTCAGAGACCTCTTGATCTAGAATCTTCATATTTGTTTAAATAGTTTTTTATCGAAATCAAAAATATCATTCAGGATTTTTTAAGGTGGTAAAAATCGTCATATTTTAGTCGTAGGTTATAAATTAAATTTTTGAAAAGTGCGCGTATCTCAGAGACCTCTTGATCTAGAAAGAAAAGTTATTGGTGTTAAAATTAGAATATTTGGTACTATAAGAAAATATGCTGTTGCGTACCTAATGTCTGTTTTTTTTTTGTTATAGTGTATCCCATTATATTTCAACCACACATAAATATTCATAAATTTCACTCAGTATTTGAAACTACTACGCAGGAAGTTAAACATAAATGTTTATGGTGAAGCTAAAACTCATATTATATCATCACCAGACTACATATATGTAAGTCTACTTAAAGTGATGACGTGGGATGTAATAATCAGTTTGGGGGTTGAAAAGCTGACTATTTTATGTATGCTGTTACGAGGTTGTAAGACTTCATATAAGAAAGCACAGTCAACAATGCTAAGAAACAAAAAGTTTACTTTTAAGTGCAAGTTTATAAATTTTATCCTTAAAAGCTTTCACCAAAGTAGAACGGATTGGTCAAATGAATACGTTGATCCGAGCTCTAGTAATCACTGATTAATTACTATAGGGCGGAGGCGAGGTATTGATTGCAGTGAAACCAACGCTTTTTGTACTGCAGTATAGTATATTCTATAACTAGTATGGAATAGACAATATTCCGCGCGAGCGGAAAGTTTGTCATACGAGCCGGCAGACGAGTATGACGTTCCTGTTGCTTTTTCTTCGACTGCAAATATGAAACTGTATGGCTTTAAACTACGGACAAGGTTAAAAACAACGTTTTTTGTGAGTAGACATTGTAAATACAACAAAACACATATTTTTAAATAAAGCAATTAATGTTATTTAATAATTTTATAAAATCAGTACTTAAAATAGATTTTTATTTAATTGTAGCACATATTTACAAATTATAATGCAAAAATTGAAGGTTATATCAGATTGTTGTGACAGATATCATGTTTAAATATTTCACAATAGATGGAGCAGTTTTAATTTTTTGAACTAAATTGATAAAAAACTGGTCAAATATTAAGAAAAACTTTAAATTGCATTAAATTATTCAATATTTCATGGTAAAATACATGTGTTTTTATTAATTTTGCTACAGTATTCTTTACTTTTATTAACAAGAGATGTCACTACATGTGCTCATTCTAACACTTGATACGGAATATTCATACCATATCTTGAGCTAGAATGAATTCATTCTGTATTTAAAAAGTGTGTGTATTTGCTTACATTCTAAAGCAGTCGTAGAAAAACGTATTTCCGGCTTCTACTTAACTGTTATACTAGAATCAATACCTTGGCGTCGGCCTATATAAAAAGTCTGGAGTTTTTTCGGAGACCACTGTATTCATATGTATTTTGAGGCGCTGAATCCAAATTTTAAGTCAAAATAGCCCCTTATCAGATTAGTTTTAGAGATAACCTAATTCTAATTCTTTTTGTGTGGCTGTGTTACTAATGAATGATTAATAATTTCCAGATTGGTGCAGGGAAAAACTTTGTATTGGCTGGGCTAATCTTACTAAAAGTTTCTTTTTTGAAATGAGGTTTTTAACACCAAGAATACCATAAACATTGGTTCAAGTTCATAGAAACCGGTAAACAGGGGGAAATTTCATACTAAAATTTAATATACAAACACTACAAATAACATGAAAGCATTTTGCATGCCACATATACATCAGTATATTATTTTTTATCTATTTTACGGAGTTTTGGGAAAGTGCAATAAAACAATAAATTTTTATTACTATACAGAGGGAAACTTAAGAAGTTTTAAAAAATATACACTGTGTTTGAGGTCCTTTAGTACATGATAAAGGGGTGATTTTATATCACAAAACATGAAAAACAAGCATAGAAAAATAGGTCTGAAAACGAAACCTAAGAGAGTTACAACCCTTTAAAATTGTACTAAAAATAAGGTTTTTAATTAATAACTCTGATACCCTTTGAGTTAGAGTGACGAGGTTTTGCATGTATAGTATTAATAAGGGCGATTAGTTGAAGTTAGTTTATATATTTTTAATCTATCCAGAGACTAAATGAATTTGATTGCTGCTGTGCTTTAAATTTGAAGCTTAACCGAGTTACGTTTATCTTCAAATCAAGTTTATCAAAAACATAAAATGGGTTTGATAATATTTAGTAGAAGAAAAATTTGGGTCACTCCATCCTGCCGCCAAATAGAGTGACCCTATTTTTCTGCGAAATCATCGTGTTTCCGTCAGACGGCAAGAGAAAAATGTCCCGGGATGAAGAAACTATAGAAGAAGAAGTAAAAGACATGAGCTTCAAATAAAAAACAACAACCCTGCTGGTTTAGTACTTTTTGAGTTAACTGAAAAAAAAAGACAACTTTCAGGAGAATCGTGATATCTCTTAAACCAGAAGTAATAATATAAAAAACAAAAAAACTATAGAAGAAGAAGTAAAAGACATGAGCTTCAAATAAAAGACAACAACTCTGCTGGTTTAGTACTTTTTGAGTTAACTGAAAAAAAAAGGCAACTTTCAGGAGAATCGTGATATCTCTTAAACCAGAAGTAATAATATAAAAAACAAAAAAGAAAATATTCATTAAAACTGCAGCAATAAGAGAGACTTTAACAATTTGATAAATATTTGCAGTGGCGTTCCATGTCAGACCTAGAAGATGGGGCAAAAAACATAGTTGTACATTATTTGTTGCTGTTAATATAGAAATACTTTTTTAAATCATTCTAAACAAAAAACAAAAATAGAGAGTGTTTAAGCTTTAAAACTAAAGAATCAGTCAAATCCATTAAGCCATCTTCGAAGGGCCGTAGCTCCCTTAGGGCTCAAAATAAGCCATGTTCATAAATTATTTTTGGAAAATACATTATGTTTTCACTTTAAATGCTATCAGTTTTCAGAATAAATTTTTCTTCAGACGGTAAGTTTTCGTAGACATTCCCTAAATTTTTTTGGCTAAAAATCATCTTGTTTATGATGGGGTTCAGAAGCGAACTGGATCAAGTACTTATGGACTTGATCCATTTCACTTCTGAAACGAAAAAAACAAAGTTTTAATACTGTGTGACTTGATTCGTTTTTCTACTCTACTCTACTGAAGTAAACATTTTTTAATATGCCTTTAAAGACGATTAAATTAAAACAGTACGAAATTGGACTTTGAATTCTGAACCCCTCATATAAGTGAATCAAATTTATCAAGTATACCGTGCAATTATAAAGTGCAGAACACTTTTTAAATCAAAACTGGCATTAGCGATAAGTAAAATGCAAGAAAGCTGTGTGCATTTTACTGGACTCCGAGCTGTTGTACCTAGCAATCATATGGGCTTGTCGCGCACAACTCTTACAGAGGCGTGGCTTCAAACTAAGAGTATTTTCTTTTCAAACTGTTCGGCACTTTATACTAATATAGTTATAGTTATAGTTTATTTCTGCAATGTAATACATAAGCATGGTATGTATATGAACTCACTTTAATTCACTTTAAATTGTATGAGTAAATATTATTATAACAATTAGGTGGTAATTTTACTAAAATTGGACGTGTTGACTTTGAAGTTGTCTAGCATCTAGTGCCTGCGATGGTCATGTCTTCTGAAGGACAATCTCAACATAGTAGGCAATTAATTCCAAGCTGTTTGTTTAGTATATATTGGCCGCCAATGATAACACAGGACCTCAAAAAAATTAAGTGTTTCTCTTGGAAATTCCAGTTAAGGTTTCTGATAAAATAAAATGATCTTTATACTTTAGCATCATGCCGCAATATTTTCCCAGTCAAATTTATTTGTTCACTTAAATCTATAAAGTAAACCCTGCTTCATTAGTCCTTTTATAAGGACTAAAATTACCAAATTAGTGTATATGATTAAATATTATTACCTAAATCGAGATCCATCCTTTATATTTTATATTTTTTAAACAAAAAGTGATATTCCTAGATGTGACCATATGTCAAGATTAGGCCAATTAAAGAAACATTAAAATTTTGTAATTTATTTTTTTTTATAGTTTCATTTAAAAAAAAAATTGACCCATCATAATTTTTTTGTGGTTGGGGGAATTACTTTCATAGTTTGTAGAATTGATCCTAATAAAATAAAAGTATTTTTTTCTGAAAAAGCTACCTTAATTGGAATTTTCTTTCAGCTTTTATCGATTTTTTTAAAAGTTTAACCACTCATAACTTTTTTGTTTTTGGGGGGATTACTTTCAAAAACAATAGAGATCTTCCCTTAGTAGAACTTGATTTTTTCTGAAAATTTCAAGTCTATCGAAATATTTGTTCTTGAATTATCATGTTCACAAAAATCGCACTAGTTTGATATTTTTACATCACACTCGTGTGATATTTATGTATTTGCCTAATTTTATTTAGATATATACCTCGTAGATTTTACGAATTGTATTGACCTTGTTTTATAAACCTAGTCTAGACAGTCTAGATCTTATAAAAATTACTTATTTTTAATTTAGTTAACTTACATTACATAAAAAACATCAAAATACACAGTATTTTTCTTATGAAATGTAAAACAGTACAATTTTACTGTCTTGTATGGCAGCATAACCACAGAAATCTAATTTAATAAGTAAACTCAAGTTTGCATTTATTTAGGAACAGCTATGTATTGTATTAAATATAAAACTAAGAAAACTAAATTTTATTCCAGCCCAGAGGGCCATATACAAAAAAAAAAAAAAAAAAAAAAAAAAAAATACAAAACATACAAAATATCTACAAGAAAATTAATAATTAGCCAATATACAAAAGTTCAAAAGAGCTACCGTCCCCCCATTAAAACTCTACTCCAGGTATGCCATAGATTGGAACGCCATAGAATGTCACTCCTTAGCAGAGCCACAATAAAGAGGTTGGAAGATTTATACAGCCGATCGCGATGAAAATCATATTTCCTGTTTGACATACCTACCTATATAAATTTGTATGCTCTTTATAATTATTTTGAGCTTTGCTTGTCTTAAAAATTAATAAAAAATAGAAATTTTTAAAATAAGAAACTTCATATTTTTTTGCAGATCGTAGGAAAAATAGTGTACATAACTTGTTGGAAAGTGTATTTCATACACTCGTGGGGTTTCCTTACTCGCCTAGCGGATCATTCGTAAACCTTCCCACTCGCTTGAAATATGTCACTTTCCACACTAGTTATGTAATATACTATAGGATGACGTCAGTATAATTTGACTCCAATTATGTAACTACGTATGCTATAAAATGTAATAGTTGTTGAAGACAGGAATTTCTATTAGTTGACTTTGGAATTTTAACCCCTTAATATTGACGTAGACTGCACGGGTGATTGGGTGAGACTTCGGATATTTAGCCCAGGGTTTAATTAAGGTTTACTCCATTTAGCACATTACTCTATAATACGGGAGCTGGCAAAACTTAAATGCTTGTGTGGAGAGAAAATGCATAAATGGCGTAAATGATAGTGAGAAGAATATCAATCAAGTTTTACATACAGAGAACCTTAAGAGAAAATTTACAACCAAACCAAATTTTCAACACGCATCGTCAATCCACAAGCAGTTTTAGAGGGCAAATATCATTCTAGTATTTCGGAAATATGTTCAGAAAACCTAAAGGGCATTATTCAAAAAATACATATTTGTAAAGAAAAATGTTCTACTGTAAAGAAAACCGTGTCTCGTAACTGGAGGCTTAAAACATATTAATGGTATCACGGTTTTGCTTTACTTGTACAGTAGAACGTACTTAACAATGATCCCAGGCAAGAACTCAATGATCCCATCCGAGATCTTTAAATGTTGTTGACACTTACAATATCAACAATTATCTCAGCCGAGAACTCAATGCGAGCTTCACATATTTTGGGATACTTTTTCCTAACGGTTTTTTTTTTCGTGACGGTTTCAGCCCTCTACCCCCGTCTTAAACATATTAATGTTAAAAAGATTTAAGTTACAAAGAACAACAATATTAAAATATGCAACATAGTCAATGTCAAAACGTGTAGATTAATAAACACTTAAGTTAAAAACTGTATATAAACCAAATAGTCAAATAAATTACACAGACCCACAAAAAAAGTTGTCTGTGCTGTGGTTGAGACCCACTCATTCTTATGTATTTTGGGATGCTGAACACAAATCTACCATAAAAAAGGCAGCTCATGCCCTAATTTTTTCGCTACACTGAGAAAATTGTCTAATATGGTAACAATCTTACATTATTAGTCAGCAATTTTAGTGTAGCAAAAAATTAGCCCATATGACAGATTTGTGTTCAGCATCCAAAAATACATAAAGATAGGTGGGTCTCAACCCCAGCACAGACAATTTTTGTCCTTATAAAAACAAATACAAAAAGTTGTCTATGCTGGGGTTGAGACCCACCTATTCTTATGTATTTTGGGATGCGGAACACGAGTCTGACATTAAAAAAGCAATTCATGGACTCATTTTTTTGCTACATGAAGTTTTTTATGACAGATATGTGTTCAGCATTCCACAATACATAAGAATAGGTGGGTCTCTACCCCAGCACATACAACTTTTTTTTGTGAGCCGGTGTTATCATGCAACTATGATCATTATTTTTTCATCACTTTAAATTTTTTTAAATTATAAAACTAAGGAGGATAGCTAAATAGAGTCTACTTTAAAAAAGACGTAAAATTCATCCACTACACTGAAAAAAATGACGTTCTTCGCTCAAAGTAGTCAACACTCCTGGCAGTTATTCTTTTAGCTTAAAAGATGTGTATCTTCAAACAAAAGCATTTATCTTGTCCCAAGAAAAGTGTCGTTTATGAAATATTTTTAAAATTCTCTTGGACCTGGCGCATTTGAGGCAAAAATCATTTATCTTGTTTTAAGGTTTAAAAATTAAATAATTTTAAATACTTTGGCACAAGAATTTTTTGAGACAAGACTACTTGCATTTCACACAAGATCAAAGAATTTTAAGTTAAAGAATCAGAAAGATCTTGGCAAGTGAATTATATTTTCATATTAAGAGAAGGCGCTTTTGGACGTATTCAAGAATGCGAAGCATTTGGCCTAATTTCATATGCCATTACCTCAAAGGATCCTTTTTTTCAGTGTAGAGAATAACTGGTTGCAAATCTCCGGCTATAATATCCACTTTTATTTAGTGAAAATTCTACCACTTGAATGTTATTATAATCTCCAAAAATTACGACTTAGAATTGTGTCAACAGTAGATAAACTTGTACACACTAATTATTAATAATTAATTAATACTTGAACTAATTAAATAAATTAACTGGGTTATTCGAGTGTGTAAACTATAAATCATAAATTTAATACACTACAAAGATTTAGGTTGCTGGTGAAATCGATCTTTTTTGAATCTTTTTTTTTTGTAGAAAAAATTATATTTTATTGTAGGGCTTTTTTATACATAAAATATATTGTTTCAAGTTTATAAAAAAAAATATTTTTTTCATCAGAACTTTTTTCAAAATGGCGGCGTGAACACGATGACTTTTTTTGCTGGCGTATGTGATTTATCAAATCCAGGTAATCTAAAAGCAAAAAACGAAATTGATTCTGGTTAATCATGTTATGTTACTGGTTATCCTAGGAACTAGAATTATATTTTTTATGAAAAAATAACAAAATGGCGGACTTTAGAAATTTTCAACCTTTTTTTTTCAACTTTTTAATTGTTTAATTTTTTTAATTGTTTATAAAAAAATTAAATTCTAGTACCTGCGATAGGAACACGTACAAAGAGTAAGCAGGTAAAATTTGAAGTAGATCAGTTAGTAGATTTTTCAAAATCACCTAATGCTCTTTCGATAAAAACGCGTTAAGGCTTTTCCTCCGAAAATCTTTAAAAATATATCAAAGATATTTAAAAAAAAGGGTGTTACACAACATCCAAATAAGTTTTTATATATTTCCAAGAGTATTTTCTAACAGAAAATATAAAAAAATAATTTTTGATTTTCCGAAAAAAAAAATCACTGCAAACCCCCTTAACCCCAGTGATTAACTTAAGTACTTAAGTATTCAAATTTGATAAAAAAAATATAATAATAGATTAGACCTATAAAAAATTTGCTATCCTATTAAAATCTTCTTTTTTTTTTTCAATTTCGTTTCAGCTAAAGCTGTCTAATTTTATTCTTTTTCGTTTTTCTTTGAGTCACATTCTTTATTTTCTTTTTATTGCTTTAAATGAATTAAAATACCAGATCCATAAATTTAAATTTAAATGAAAAAAATATAGGAATCTGATTATACACACATAAAAATAGTATCTTGATCCAAAAAAATACATTTATTAGGACATATTTAATTTCGTTAAAAAAAAATATTTAATAGGTAAAAATTTTTTCTTTATGAAATTTTTAACCGACTTCCAAAAATGAGAAGGTTATCAATTCGACGTGTGCCTTTGTTTTTTTTTATAACTTTAAAACGGATGAACCGATTTGAATGAAACTTTTTGCAACTTAAAGAGGGCATTCCTGAGGTGGTCCCGTTTCAAGTTGACTTTCGGATAATTCCGGGTAAGCCGGATAATTAACATAAATCTAATAATTTTAACGTAATTTTACTTAAAAATGGATTAATTTGGTTCTAATATTAACCAAATTTTTAGAGAAATATCGGATAACTCGGATAAGCAGGATAACTTGATTAAGGGTTCACTCAAATATTACGGCAGGCTAAAACTCTTTTAAATGCTGCTAAACTTGATTCTGTGGACCTGTAATATTAAAATACCAAGAGAAAATTATAAAATTTGTGATTATACCATAAGGCGTTATTTAATTAATACTTAACGCTTAAAGTTTAACAAAGATTTACATTAGTATTTTGTTTAAAATAAGGTTGGTTGGACTCTTGAGAGCTAAAAAATATAACTAAATTAATTTTTTAGAAAATTATCTTAGTGCGTTATGACGTCAGCAGCTTGTCGAGATGGAAGGACAACTATAATTTAGCTTAGATGGCGTTACAAATCTACAAGTTCTGTGTCTCTAAATAGTAAAAAATAAAAAAATAAGTCGCTGACAATTTCACAGTAAACAATTTAATAACAAAAATAATTTTTACTATTTAATTTAGGGAATGGTGAAATTGGGACCAACTTAGTTTTAATTTTTTACTTTTTAGAGACCTAGGAGTGGGTTCATTTTTGTTTTGTTAAAAGTTTTTATTTTAAATAAGGTAGTTCTTTTCTTAACATAATATTCTTATTTATTTGCTAATAATTTTGTTTTGTTCCATTAAAATATAAAACGATTTGTCAGTTCGCCAAAGAAAAATTATTACTGACTTAAACTAAGGGTCTTTTATTTCTACGAAATCGTTGCGTTAAATTAATTTTGAATTATGTCGAACTAACATGGGAGTATGTCACAATAGTTGTATGCTGCAAAAAAATATTACTTAAATAAATCTTTTGGGTTTTGGTATTAAAATTTTAATATCTAGTACTTTAAGAAAACATGTTGTTGCATATATGTCAAAAGTTAACATTCACTTTGCTTAAAATAAATTCATTTGAATTATATATTATTTTTGTCTATGTATTTAGAAGCGCCAAAATTGAAACATTGTCAAAGGATTTTTATGGCCAATAAAACTGACTGGTTTACTAAGATAAATATATGTATGACAGACATTTTTATATAAGATTCTCCAAGTTTATAGCATATTGTGTTCTACAAATTATATTCTTACGAGTTTGCTCATTTTTCTTTACAATACTTTTGCTTTTTGCTTATATACTCATATACTCCGTCCAGTTATGCAAGAGAGAAAGGGACGCGGCCCGTTTTACACCATTAAACACCATATACCATACACCATAAATAGAATAATTATACATAAATCGTAGTGTTTCAAAAATTTAACACATGTCATTACTGTTTTCCTGGAAAGGGCCTACCCAAAGACTCGCATAACAAGCATAGTACATAAGAGTGCGATGCCAGGATTGGCTTGATATGTCGTCATGTATCTTGTAATCGTTGTTATGCGAGTCTCTGGATAGGCCTTAAGTTGTAATTGTAACCAAAAAATTTGACGTTTTCCTTATGTTCAATATAATTTACGTATGTACAATATGTAGAATTTGCTAATTTAGTATGATTGTATGAAGAATAAACCAAAAAGGTACATTTTTCAATACCATACAAAATAACATTAAGTATAACCATTTTTTTATGTAAGTTTGTCTTCTTTTATTAGGTTTAACCGTCAATCATTGTCATAGACAAAAAATGTCACAATATTTTATATGTTAAAAGGTTTTTAACCAATGATGTAGCTTATACATCGCGGGAATATTAAACTACTATCTTGCATAATTGGACGGACTATAGTTTATAAAATAAACAAAAACTTTTAAAGAAAACCGGATACAAGCAAACAACTGGCTTAGATTTGGGTCACTCGATCGGTTGTTACTTTGTTTAGTATTTTGGTAGTTAGCGTATGAGTTTCTTGAAGTTTTTGCCTATAAAAATCCTAAACCGAACAACCACCAAAACACACTAACACACAAACTAGACAAAGCAACAACCGATAGAGTGACCCTAGCTTATATATCCAGGATAGTTTTACAGATAGAAAAATCTAAAAATATTAATAAAAAACGTTGTGTCAACTTTTAGGTAAAGAACACAATTTTTACGATTATTCAAAACATTATAAGGTAATATTAAATACAATCAAACCACATATGTACTAAACAACTTCATAGTATTTAATATAAAAACATTGTTGTACTATAGTGCCGGTATTTTAAGAAGTACGATTAATAAAGATGGCGGAAACCAGATGATTTTACCAAAATGATGAAAGTAGACATTTTGGGCTGAAATTTCTATGTGCATAAGTATACCTAACGATAAGCATATACATGTACATGTAATTACATCTGATATCATAGACAAAGAACATAGATGAGCTGTCATCTCAAGGTTATATAAAAATTTACGAGTCCTCCATTTTGATCGGTAGTTACGTCAGAAATCATCCAGGAAATTTAAATTAGTGGGTAAAATGAAAATAAATAAACGACTTAACCTTACTTTTTAATGTTTTCTTATGTTATATTAAAAAAAATCAAACTTACCTAAAAAATATGATACTGCTGTCTGCAGGTAGCAGTCGTTTTATGTTTCTACAACTTTTTATAAAATACGTCATTGCAAAGACTTTACTAGTTCTTTGAAAAAGCACTATAAAATATACAAAAAACACAGAAAGACTTTAAAAGTTCAAAAACGCTATTATATAGTCTATAATAAAATAAAATGTTCACCCTTCTAGCACAAAACACCAAACGCGTAGAAAAAATAACAGAAAAACCTCGAAAACAAACTCAAAACATACATAAATTAGGTTATGTTAACCTGTTGCACGAATATGTTAGAGGTGTGTGCGAAGAATTATATTTTTATATTTAAATTACTGGTAAAAATAAATAAATATCTGTGTAGTATAACATATTGATTTAGTTTTTACATATATAACAAACTGTTGCAATAAAACAACGACAAAAAGAAACTTTTACTGACTACTGAAGTGAAATGAAAAGACACATCTCTAACAAAGAAAATATTCCTATCTAAAGCAACACAGTGTTACCAACATAAAATATATATTTTTTTACTTTATGTTGGACAATTGGAATCAAAATGGAGGACGCATTTAGTCGGGACGCAGAAGTATGCGCAGACGGTCAAAAATCAATCTATTTGTTTATTTTGTCTATGTCTGATATGTAGTCTTTATGTGCACACCCATGTAGTATATAAATTTAAAATAAAATACGTACAAAGCAAAAAAAAAGTTGTGATGGGAGGGTGCAAGGGGGTGAAAATTTTGATAACTTTTTTTACACCAAAATTTGAAAAATTAAAAATTAAAATCTACCTGTCCAAGGGTTTTTTAAGACTTATAACTGAAAAGTTAATCGCTTGATTCCAGACTTAATGTACGCACTGTATAAAATTCGTCAGGGGGAAATAGCTTATTGAAAATGTTCATCAGCATTCCGACTGTAATATTAACCCTATATTTCCGTAAATTATGCTAACATATGACCGATATACGTGACTCTACTTTTTGCTAAATATGTTGGCTATATCTGTTTTTCAGGGCCTACTTGATAAAATCTTTTACGTTATTTTATGTATCCCCGGCAGTATAACGTTTGAGTTATGGGGAAGCTGGGAAATAAACTTTGTCGTATCTCCTTTTTGTCTAATGTTTTAAACATTAAGCATACATAATATAACTTTTTATGCATAATTTTTATTAGTGTATTTAAAATATAACTTAAAAAGCGGAATAAAGATATGATAATTTAAAGAGTTGAAGGCTGAGAAATTATAGAGATCCTTTTATAACTTTGACAATTTAATCACCATAAAGAAAACTAAACTAAGCTGGATATACAGGGTGTTCTGTGAGGAAAGGAAAATATTTAAAGGATGTGTTCTAGAGCTCAAAATAAGAAAAAAAGTTCCCATAAACATATGTACAAAAACGACTCGTAAGGGAGCTACGCCCCTTCAAAAGAGATTCCGAAATTTCGATTTTTCATTAATAACTTAGTAACCCTTTGTGTTATAGCATCGAGATTTAGCATGTGATCTATGATTTATAAGACCTATCAGCCAATGGTGTATGCATGTAGTTATTTCAACCAGGGGCGTCCGTAACAGGGGGCCTTTTCACTTTTTAGCCCCAAACTTTTTACTGCTTAACTTTTTTGTCGATTTATTGTTAGAATAGTATTACTAAGGTAAAGACACATAAAAAAAAGTACTCGTTGTAATACCATAGGTTTAACCGTTTTCGAGAAAAATACAATTAATTAGAACAAAAAATTAAATACTAAAATGTTAAAAATCAACATTTCAATAATGCAGGTTGATTCAACATTAAAAGCTAAGAAAAAAGTAGGTCCAAAAATCGATTTAAAGGTACCATGACCCTTTAAAAATTTTGGAGCCTGACTCACTTAGCAGTGATTTTTGGAATTTCATGAATGAAAGCTTTTTTTCTTAGTTTTTGGTGTACAGTAACTACGGTATTGAAATTTTGGTTTTTAATATTTTGGTGTTTAATTTTCTGTTCCCGAAACTTGTAATTTTGCCTTTAATTGTAGTTTTCTAGAAAACCGTTAATCCTAAAGTATTACAGCAAAACTACCTTTTTAATGTTTTTACCTGAGGAATACTATTCTAATAATAAACGCACAAAAAAATAAACGGAAAGAAGTTTGGAGCAAAAAATTGATAAGACCCCTCATTTCGCACTCCCCCGGTTTAAGTAACTGCATGCAAATACCATTGGCTGATATGCCTTATTAAGAAGAGATCACATGCCAAAACCTTGTTGCTATAACACAAAGGGTTTCTAAGTTATTAATTAAAAATCGAATTGAACCCCTTTTGAAGGGGCGTAGCTCCCTTTTTGGACATATGCTTATGGGATTTTTTTTCTTATTTTGACCTCTAGAACACATCCTTTAAATATTTAACTTTCCTCCCGGAACACCCTGTATACAGGATGTCATTAATTTTAAGAGGTGATACTACATAAGAAAATATAAAAAAAAGTTCCTTTAAAAGTGGCTAAAAAAATCGGTTTTTATTTAATAACGAACGCTTTGAGGTACAGCAACGAGATTTCGAATGTAAACTAACCTTATAATAACTATTAATCATTCGGGTGATTAGGTCACTCGCCTTTCGGCTCGTGTCCCAAAATTCACTCTCATTGATAATAGCAATTATTATACTCTCATTGAATAATATACTATTATCCACGGCCGTGATTAATATGCCTATAAACAACGGGTCTGTAAAAATAAAAAGTTTAAAGTTTAAAACGGCCGTTGAAAATTATAGTATTTTACTTGCTTATAATAGCTTTTAATCATTTAGGTGATTACGCCACTCGCCTATCGACTCGAGTCTTAAAATTGGTCATAATTAATTAATTATTATGTTGAATAATATAGAATACTCATGCTCGCGAGCATCAACTGATATTGCTCAAATGCAACAAGTATATCCTTTACTAGTGAGAGAGTGAGAGTCCACATACAGAGCGGTCCAAAAGTCACCTCCCCTCCTCTTAACTCTTGAACAAGTTAATATATCAACTTCCAATCTAGAACTCCTAAATAAGACAACTTAAACTATCTCTTAGAAAATATTTTATACTCAGAATATGGAGGGCATGGGGGGACATTTTTTTTAAATGAAAGGGGGTCGTGTGATACGTCATTTTAAAGCAAATAAAATTCTCTATTGGACTGTATATTTTTTTATTTTTTAAATAATTTTTTTAAAGTTTAGATTTTTCAATTTTTTTTGCTAAATATATGATTTTTTAAGTTTTTTTTGTAAACTTATATTTAGATCAATTAAAATTAGTTTAAAAGTATAATTTACCTTTTTTCATTATGAAATTAGTCAAAATTGATTGATTTTTTTAGAGAAATTTCGACAAAAATACCTATTTTCAACCCTATTTTAACCAAAAAAAAATGTTTGAAAAAATTAAAAAATATATAGTTAAATGAAGAAATAAGCTTTAAAATGATGTATACGACCTCCCTTTCCATTTAAAAAATGCCCTCTCTCCATGCCCCCTGCCCACATTTTAAGAGCTGAAAGTATCAAATATATGCTAAAAGATAGTTTAAGTTGTCTTAATATAAATTTCGATATCTCAACTCGTTCAAAAGTTAAGAGTGGGGGGGGGTGACTTTTGGACCACTCTGTATTTGAGGTTATGTTTCACTTAGGTTAAGCACGAGTGTCAGTTATGATATTTAATTTTAATATTTGAACATACGATATTTGCACATAACAAACGTGGTTTGAAAGCAGATACGACAAAACTTTACGACTTATTATTTGCATTTAGAGAGTTGATACGAGATTTTGCTTTAAAATGTGGTAGAAAACAGTTTAATTTTGTTGTTCATCCGAAAACCTGATAAACCGCTCTGTATATGAGGTTATGTTTCATTTAGGTTAAGTACAAGTGTCAGTTATGATATTTAATTTTAATCTTTGAACATACGATATTTGCACATAACAAACGTGGTTTGAAAGCAGATACGACAAAACTTTAAGACTTATTATTTGCATTTAGAGAGTTGATACCAGATTTTGCTTTAAAATGTGGTAGAAAACAGTTTAATTTTGTTGTCCATCCGAAAACCTGATAAACCGCTCTGTATGTGAGGTTATGTTTCATTTAGGTTAAGCACGAGTGTCAGTTATGATATTTAATTTTAATATTTGAACATACGATATTTGCACATAACAAACGTGGTTTGAAACCAGATACGACAAAACTTTACGACTTATTATTTGCATTTAGAGAGTTGATACGAGATTTTGCTTTAAAATGTGGTAGAAAACAGTTTAATTTTGTTGTCCATCCGAAAACCTGATAAACCGCTCTGTATATGAGGTTATGTTTCATTTAGGTTAAGTACGAGTGTCAGTTATGATATTTAATTTTAATCTTTGAACATACGATATTTGCACATAACAAACGTGGTTTGAAAGCAAATACGACAAAACTTTACGACTTATTATTTGCATTTAGAGAGTTGATATGAGATTTTGCTTTAAAATGTGGTAGAAAACAGTTTAATTTTGTTGTCCATCCGAAAACCTGATAAACCGCTCTGTATGTGAGGTTATGTTTCATTTAGGTTAAGCACGAGTGTCAGTTATGATATTTAATTTTAATAGTTGAACGTACGATATTTGCACATAACAAACGTGGTTTGAAAGCAGATACGACAAAACTTTTCGACTTATTATTTGCATTTAGAGAGTTGATATGAGATTTTGCTTTAAAATGTGGTAGAAAACAGTTTAATTTTGTTGTCCATCCGAAAACCTGATAAACCGCTCTGTATATGAGGTTATGGTTTATTTAGGTTAAGCACGAGTGTCAGTTATGATATTTAATTTTAATAGTTGAACGTACGATATTTGCACATAACAAACGTGGTTTGAAAGCAGATACGACAAAACTTTTCGACTTATTATTTGCATTTAGAGAGTTGATATGAGATTTTGCTTTAAAATGTGGTAGAAAACAGTTTAATTTTGTTGTCCATCCGAAAACCTGATAAACCGCTCTGTATATGAGGTTATGGTTTATTTAGGTTAAGCACGAGTGTCAGTTATGATATTTAATTTTAATATTTGAACATACGATATTTGCACATAACAAACGTGGCTTGAAAGCAGATACGACAAAACTTTACGACTTATTATTTGCATTTAGAGAGTTGATATGAGATTTTGCTTTAAAATGTGGTAGAAAACAGTTTAATTTTGTTGTCCATCCGAAAACCTGATAAACCGCTCTGTATGTGAGGTTATGTTTCATTTAGGTTAAGCACGAGTGTCAGTTATGATATTTAATTTTAATATTTGAACATACGATATTTGCACATAACAAACGTGGTTTGAAAGCAGATACGACAAAACTTTACGACTTATTATTTGCATTTGGAGAGTTGATAAGAGATTTTGCTTTAAAATGTGATAGAAAACAGTTTAATTTTGTTGTCCATCCGAAAACCTGATAAACCGCTCTGTATGTGAGGTTATGTTTCATTTAGGTTAAGCACGAGTGTCAGTTATGATATTTAATTTTAATATTTGAACATACGATATTTGCACATAACAAACGTGGTTTGAAACCAGATACGACAAAACTTTACGACTTATTATTTGCATTTAGAGAGTTGATACGAGATTTTGCTTTAAAATGTGGTAGAAAACAGTTTAATTTTGTTGTCCATCCGAAAACCAGATAAACCGCTCTGTATATGAGGTTATGTTTCATTTAGGTTAAGCACGAGTGTCAGTTATGATATTTAATTTTAATATTTGAACATACGGTATTTGCACATAACAAACGTGGTTTGAAAGCAGATACGACAAAACTTTACGACTTATTATTTGCATTTAGAGAGTTGATACGAGATTTTGCTTTAAAATGTGGTAGAAAACAGTTTAATTTTTTTGTCCATCCGAAAACCAGATAAACCGATTAATTGCATAGGGTCAACTGGGGCTAATGTGATACAGTCAAAATAATGGGGCTATTATATTACAGCTAGCTCAAACATATTTACAGTCTACAAATTAAAGTAAGAAAAATCGGTGAAGAAGAGAATTATATACTTAATTATAAGTCATATTCACTTGTGCAAAAATCTAATTAGCCCCTTACTGTATCTACAATAGCCCCAAATATGGGGTTATTTTGTTTTGTACTATTTTTGTACTATTGTTTTTCTTGTATATTGCCCTTAAAACTGGACAGAGAACCGCATTGCTTACAACAAGAAATTTTTTTGAGATTTTTAAAAATAAAATCTATATTTTTTGTAAAAGTTTTAATTTCATTTTAATCATAATAGACCCAGTGGACCCTATTTACATTTTTTTACATTTTTTTTACTTTTAAAAAATTTTAAAAAATAGTTGTATTTCCACTTATTTATTACTTATACAATAAACTAGTTGTACACAGAAAAAAATATTGTATTAAATCAAGAATTTGTATAAAACGAAGAGAATATATTCTCCTTTAAAGCAAAATTGTAATTTAATGGAAAGCATAAGTATATGGTATTTTGAAAAGGAGAATATATTCTCAAATATGAAAGCATAAAAGAATAATATATGGATACCGCTTATCTAAAAGGAGCCAAGCGACATTTTTAACGAAATTTTGTTAGGCATGGGAATAGGTTCTTAAGGCTTAGTACAACCAATTCCCATACCTAAGAAAATTTCGTTAAAAATGTCGCTTGGTTCTTTTTCGATAAGCGGTATCCATATTCTCTTCATTATATACTAATCAGCAAATTCTTAATTTAAGATAATATTTTTCTGTGTGTAATTTTTATTGAATTGTGGTCTTATTTTGAAATCACTTAAAAGGCTTAAGCTTAATAAGTATTTGTTAAAAAATAATTAAATTCGCTTTAACTGATAATATAGCTGCCAATGCTGAAATTTATTATACTGCAAATTATTTATCAATTCATATTTGTATGTTTCCAAATATGGAATTTATTGTATGCATAAAAGGTGACAAGACAAAATGTAGTCAATCTGAAAATTGATTACCGTATTAAATACTGAACGACTTTTTATACAAAGTCGGCTCCGAATCTATCTGAGCAAAAAAGTGGATCAAGGCAGCCATACTAGTGGTCCAAAATGACTTTTAGTGATATATTTATTACTCATTGGGCTTTTAGTAATACATCCTAACAAAAAAAAGTTTAGAACTCTTTAGGAAACAGTAATTATATTTATTAAATTTAGATAAAAAATAAATAATTAAAATATTAATATAAACAAATAAAAGCAAAAAATAATAACAATAAAAATAAAAAATAAAAAATCTCTTCTAAATCCGCCTCGTCTTTTAAAGTTCCCAACACCGAGGCCGCATTCCCTCTTTGAACTGCCAAGCTAATTTTTTGGGTAATGAAGGCTTTTCCGTTTTTACAAGGTATTTTTTTGCAGATTTCTGAAATAAGTTTATGCGCTTCATTACCCCAAGGGCCGAAAGTTTCAACGGCAAAAGGCACAAAGATAAAACGATCTCTGAACTCTTCATACCTCCGAAACTTTTTATTTTCTGCAATACGTGCAGCCTCACCAGCTTTTTTGCATGTGACTAATATAGGATTCAGCTATGGTGTGACTACACGTAGCGTCCCAAAGTAATGCATTACCACCCCTCCAGGGAACCATAGTAATCCCATCCACTATTGTATTGCTATGTATTTTAAGGCGGTAAATCCGAATTTAAGGTCAGCACCTCATCGAATTAGTTTTCGAGATAACCTCAGAAACTTTAATTTTTGAGTATGAAAATATTCTTACTGGATGATGTACTATTTTGACCTTAAATTCTTCGGGTTCAGCGCCTTAAATACATAGGAATAGAACGGTTTCCGAATAAAAATCTTGAACTTTTTTTGTGGTTCTACAAAAGAGTTCTTTACATTTATTTTGTGTGGCTGTGTATTTTTGATATTTACATTCAGTTGCATATCACGTCTTACAAATAATTATAAAAAAATGTTTTTAAAAACTGAGAGTTTGTTTAAAGTATTTCTTTATTCAAAATGTGTTATTAAAATAAAATTTTATATTACCTGTGCATCCAAAACACGGTGCTTTTTTGGTGGTATTTTTTGTTTTTTGAAACCCTGAAATTCCTTTACCATTAGATAGTACCGTCCATTTATATGATTTTCAGCGAAAATCAAAAAAATCTACCGTGCGCTTCGTTTTTTATTAAAAAAAAATAAATGCTAAACGAGCTGCGATGCGTAAAACAAGCCGTGGACATATGTAATTCTACGCATTCCATTATATACTATTCACAGTAAGTGGGTATATTGCATTTTTCAAATTATTAAAAAAAAAATAAAAAAAAAACTTTTTCAACAATTTTTTTCTTTTTGAGAAAAAGGAAAAACAAATTAAAAAACTTGTTGAAATGTTTTTTTATGTTTTTCATTTATTTTTTTTTATTAATTGGAAAAATGCAATATACCCACTTACTGTAATAGTGTATAATGGAATGTGTAAGATTACATATGTTCACGGATTGTTTTACTATTCGCAGCTCGTAAAACACTGAAAAAAATATAAAAAAATGAAATTCGATTTATCTCACGAATCCCTCTACCGATTATTTTCATATTGACAATGAATATACATGAGACATCGTAAAAGAGATTTAAGAAAAAATCCCATAGGTGCAAGGACTTTTGTTTTAAAGTTGATCCAAGCCCGCAGTGGCTTCTGTTACTTGACAACTTTAGGCCAGATTTTTGTAATCTCTTTTTAAACCTTAGAAATATTTTTGCTTACTATGTTCTGTTAGTCCCCCATTTAATAAAAATAACACAGTAAATCCATAAACTAAAACAGATAAACAGAAAGATTTTCATGTGCAATAAGTTTCCCATTTAATTGTTTCAGGGACCCAAATGGCGAAGTTCCAAACGCATCAGAAAACGAAGCCAAAAATGCACAGAAAGGCGAAAGCGATGAAGGTCACGTCCCATATTGGGACACATATGACACCATC
>CAUEHQ010000855.1:0-15938 GCA_958510825.1 Brachypterus glaber | reverse complement strand
GAAGATGGTTATACACACGCCGCCACCAACATCGGTCAACGGTAACGGACGTGGACGCAATCTGGAGCATACGCCAGCAAATCCAGGACAACCCAGGGTAACGGAAACGCAGAATAACCAAGGTAGGAATTTTCCTGTTTATTCTACATCTACCGAAGGCCTATTTAATTTGCCGACGTACAATGAAAATGTCACGCAGTGTACATTTTCACCTAGTGCGCCAGAATACGTACCTCGCAGAAGCCGTCAATCACACCAGGCAGCAGCGAGCGAAAATCCGCCGCCGTATTCAACTGGGGCTGCACAGCCAATTTTATATCCGCCTCCTAGCCAAGAGGATATCGTCCAATTAGTAGCTACAGTCGTAAATTCTATGAGAAACTTAAATATAAACAATAACCAATCTAATTTAAATGAAAATGTTTGTACAATATCTCCCGCAGAAGCCGGTAAATTTATCCCTATATTTGACAATGAAAATACCACACACCCAATTGAGTTTTTGCTATCGTTAGAAAATTTTTTAGATGTAAACAATACACCGTTTCATAAAATTTTCACAATAATTAATAACCTGCTGAAAAAATCCGCCAAAATATGGTGGGATGCTTTTTCAGGATTTTTTCAAAATTATGATCAGTTTAAAAGAGAATTTTCAGATCATTTTTGGGGTCCTGACAAACAGTTAGGGGTTAAATTACAGTTGGAGGCAGGAAGATATGAACAAGGTCTATTTACCGACCACTTTAGCCGTTATGTCGCCCTTGCTAAATATCTTCAACCTCCCTATACAGAGCAACAGTTAATAAGTATTTTAGCCCGCCATTTTCCCCCTAATGTGTCCACCACACTTATTGGCGTATATAATTTATCAGAAGGTTTAAGTAGACTTAGACAGGCTGATAATTATATAAATTTAAATGTAAAAAAATTTCCAGTAGAAAAAAATCAATTTGCAGGTCAAAGGGACACACCACCAAAACATTTTCCTAATAATAATAATTTTACTAGTGGTCCCCACCAGTATAATAGAAATTTTAATAGAAATCCTCGTCCTAATATTTCTACCTTGGGGGTCGAAGAAAATAAAATCTCGGAAAACGAGATGGAGCCCCAAAATTAAGTTCCGTTTTGGAGACTCCGTTCGCAGGGACTAACATTCGTGTACAAAATAATCCAAAAGATGAATTACTCGAAGAGTGTGATTTTAGTCATGAATTAGCCGAAAATCGTTCACCGACAATAGAGTTAAAAATCTTTGATTTTTGGTTCTTAGGACTTATTGACAGTGGCAGTCAAATTTCTGCAATTTCAGAAGATGTCTGGAACCAAATAACTAAATTTCATGAGGAAATTCCACACTTTAAGTGTTCCGGTATAAAAGTTGTAGGCGCATTTAAATCAAAATATAAAAAAGTCACTCTTCAAGCTGATATTTTATTTGTTATAAAAAACGAAAATTTTGTACAAGAGTTCTTAATAATACCAAGTCTAACATATCCCGTAATTTTAGGGTGCGATTTCTTAAGAATTTTTCATGCCAACATAAATTTAGCAGAACAGCACATAGTATTAAAAATAAATGATAAATATATTATTGTTCCTGAAAAAAATATTCAGCACAATAACTCTGTGTCGTTAAATATGTGTAAACTTGTAAATAGTGAAAAAAAATTGTGTTCCTCACAAAACAATAAAATTAAATTTGAAGGTACTCTGGCAAAAACCGGTACTGTACAAAATTTAACGTCAGTAAAAAAAAATGTAAATACCAATGAAACCCGTTTTTTAGGTAATGATTTTGAAAATAAAAAAAATGCTTTCCCAAAAATCAATGAAAATGTTACGGAAAGTACTTCAGAAAATCTTTTTAAGTTTTTGCCAAAGTCCCATCAATCTTTAAATAATAAAGCTACAATCGATCCTAATAGTAAATTTTACGAGGTGGTACAAAAAACAAATCTGTCTGAAAGTGAAAAAATTATTTTTAATAATTTATTAAATAAATACTCGGATATTTTTTCTGACACTCCAGGACGGACTCATTTGTATACACACTCCATAGAACTCCTCGATCATACCCCGTTTTTTGTCAAGCCCTATGCCATCCCTGTGGCACATAGAGACGCAGTGGAAAAAGCTATCCAACAAATGGAAGAATGGGGTGTTATAGAGCGAGCTCCTTCGAAATACATATCGCCAATTATGAGCACCTTAAAACGCGATGGGAGCGTGCGCATATGTTTGGATGCACGCCACTTAAACTCAGTAATGGCTCCAGATTTTGAGAAAACGCTTTTAATTGACGAATTAGTAAAATTTATGGGAGGAAAAAAATGTTTGTCGCTTATTGATTTATCTCACGGGTATTGGCAAATACCATTAAGACAAGAGGATCGTCAATACTTAGGTTTTATGTTAGGTAATAAAACCTACCGTTTTTGTGTGTTACCCTTTGGTATACGTACCGCAGTTAGTGCTTTTACGAGAGCTTTAGACCTTATTTTTGGTACCACATTCAATGACTTTTTGTTTAAATACGTTGATGATATGGGGGTGGCGAGTTCTAATTTTTTAGAACATGTTGAGCATCTCGAAAGAGTGTTTTCCCGTTTACAGGAAGCTGGATTAACAGTAAAGCTAAGTAAGTGTAGGTTTTTTCAAACTGAGCTTTCATACTTAGGCTACATCATAAATGGAGACACCGTCCGTCCAAATCCTGAACGAGTCCAGGCTATCCAGGATTATACTCGCCCTAAGAATGTCAAACAACTTCAATCTTTTTTAGGTCTCTGTCAATATGATAGAATGTTTTCTATAAATTTCGCAGAGCTTTCAGCACCACTAACGCAGCTTTTAAGAAAGAAAGTTTCGTGGAAATGGACCGAAGAACACGAAAAAGCCTTTCAAAATCTTAAGTCTTTATTACAGGAGGAAGCTCTACTTTATCATCCAATTTTTTCGCAAGCTCTTCATGTCCAAACCGATTCAAGTGACTTTGCCGTAGGAGCTTTATTATTTCAGATAATAGATGGCAGTCGCAGGGTTATTGCTTATGCTTCCCGGTTGCTGTTGGATAGAGAAACGCGCTATGGATCTACGGAAAAGGAAATCACGGCCGTTTTGTTCGCTTTCCAGAAATGGAGGGTTTACCTCATTGGCCGGAAATTTTTTCTGCATGTAGATAATAAAGCAATAACTTATATAAACCGCTGTCGTTTATTGTCAGACCGGATTTCCCGTTGGGCACTTGTTTTACAAGAATATTGGTTTGAGGTTATTTTCGTCCCAGGCGTAGCTAACGTCCAGGCCGATGCTTTAAGTCGTTTTGCAGGTTCTAGGTTCCCGGTTCCCAAAGATAAATATTTTCAGCTGTTTTCGGTAATCAAATTGTCCACAGATCTGCAGGAAATGTTACATAACTTTGTTTTACACCAAAATGGGGATGAAAAACTCATAAGCATTAAACAACAGTTACCCACCACTGAAAAGCTCCGTCGTCAATTTATTTTACATAATAATTTGCTTTACAAAATTGGAAGAGGGGTAGATGAGTACTTATTGTGTGTCCCTCGTAATTTGATAAATCGTTTTGTTACCGCTTATCACAATGCGTATGGGCATTTCGGGGTATACAAAACGTGGATTGCTATGCGTGACGAATTATGGTGGACAAATATGCATCGAACAATAAAAAAGCAAATAAAAACTTGCGAGATTTGTCAAAAAACAAAAATCTCCAAATTACCAAATCCCCCGCAAATGCAAATTATCCCACGCAATAAAGGCGATATTATAGCTTTAGATGTCCTTGGACCCCTGATACATAGTAGGGCCGGTTTGACTTACATTTTAGTAATTTTAAACCTGTTCACCAAACACGTAGCATTGTATCCCCTTAAAAATGCTACTGCTCGCTCTATGATAAACCGTCTTACCAAGGATTATCTCCCGACGCATGGTAGACCGCTACGGATCCTTCAGGATCACGGTTCCCAATTTACATCCAAGCTTTGGACCACTCGTTTGTCGGAACTAAATATTCAGTTAGTATATACCAGCGTACGTCATCCATGTGCCAATCCCTCAGAACGAGTTATGAGGGAGTTGGGGCGGCTTTTGCGCACTTATTGTAACGAGCGTCACTCTAGATGGGCCTGGGAAGTGGATAATTTTGCGGAATTTTTAAACTCAGTTGTCCACGAAAGCACAGGGTTTTCTCCGAACGAGCTACAGTTAGGAATATCGCGTCCTAAATTATTACCCGCTGATTGGGAATATCCCGGGGAAAGAACCGAACTATCCTTAGATACAAAACTAGTCTTGGCTGAAGCAACTTTGCAAGGTAAGGCAGCCCGACGTGCTCTAGCGAACCCTGGTAAACCATTTTACGATTTTCAACCGGATGACTTGGTATTATTAAGGGCAAACAATGTCTCGTCCAAACTGCGCGCGGAGACCAAAAAAATGCTACTATTATTTACTGGTCCGTACAAAATTAAGAAAAAGGTTAGCAATGCTACCTATGTGTTACTCCATTTAGAAGATAACACAGAACGTGGAACTTTCCACGCTTCGCACTTAAAATTATATCATGCTCCAACCTAGTTTTCAAAAAAAAAAAAAAAAAATATTTTTTGAAACTATGTTTAGGGGGGGGGCTAAGATGTAGCAAAACTGGAAGTCTACCTCCATCTAACGGTAATTTAACCCCTACACACTAGGTGTCCCCACCTACTCTACTTTTAAATTTTAATCAAAAATATCAGTTATTATTATTTTGAGTTTTTTGTTCAAACCGAACAAAAAACTATAACGTACTTTTTCAGCGATAGCAGGACAAATTTCGTTCATTTGCATTTCAATCATTCGTAGACATACAAGTGAACTTTTGGGTCATCGACCAACTTTTTACTGCTAGTAAATCATCTGGGGGCCTAGTCATTTTTATAGGTAAGTTACCGTCTTCTGCGAAGATATTTTCTCTTTTTAATGTACAATTTTTATAGTTTTACAGGATAACATCCAGTGTGCAAATAAAACCAACCTAACCCAAAATAAAAACAGTATTTTTATTATCGCTCGACATATACCAGCCACCAACCCAAAAACCAACCCCGAGATATTTTGAGTTCCATCGCAAATCATTAATCAAAAACTTATTAGTCCCAAGACTGGTTTGATGCTCTAAACACAAAAAAAACATATCTTCAAACCAACAATGCTATATTTTTGATATGGTTAATTTAATTATATGGTAGGAGGACATACCCATGAATGGGACAGTGCCTGTTTCTGAGCTATGCTTCGTAATTTTTGGTTTTTGTTACCATGGTTAGATCGCCCTAGATGTGCAGTTAAAAAATCAGTTTTACCAAGTTAAAAGTAACTTTTTTAATAATTTAGAATGATGTTTAATTGACGAAAGGCAAAAGGAAACTGAATGGGACAATTAGCATGTTTCATTCCTATCCATCTCTTTTAGATAAGGAATTACTCTAAAAGGACAGAAAGTGTCTATGATACTACCCATACAACAATTTTAAACAGTTAGAACTCTTAACTAAGTAATATTTGATATTGATTTAAAAAAAGCAGGATAAAATTATTTAAAGTAAATTCTATGTAAAAAAAAGAATTTAACAGCTATTTTTTTTGTTATGAAGTTACATTATAGGTTTATTGTTATAGTTATAGTTATAATATATAATAATAGTGATAATAATAGAAATTTTTATGATTTATTACCTTTATAATAGCAATGTTGTATTTGTGTCCCATTCAATAATACCGTCTTCATGAATGGGACTTTTTGTTTGGAAATGGTTTTAGTTTTGGTAAAAATAAATATTATTCAGGTTTATCACTTGGACTGTGTTCTTTTATTTCCAAATATGATAGCTAAAAAAAAATACGTATAACAGACTAAAAATAAAATTTTGCCAGCCATTTAAAAAAAGTGTCCCATTCATGGGTATTTCCCCCTACTTATAGTCAATTCAACATTTAATTAATAATGTTCGACTTAACTATAATATGGTTAATTCAACTTTACCGTAGTTAATTCAACCATACTATTGTTAAATTAAATATTATATGGTTAAATCCAGCATACGGTATTATTGATTAAAATAAAATGTTGGAAGGACTATACCATATGGTTAAATTAACCATATAAACAAAAGGGTAATTGTTTTAAACTAGCGTTTTTTTTGTATCTACTTGACTTATGCACAAAGTTTCCGATAAAGGTCCAGACTTGCCGATACTTTATATTTAATCTTAAAGTTTAAACTTTCAATTAATTACTAGTTTTTAATACATTTATAAATACTATAATAAATACGTTAAACACATTTAATTACCGTACAGTTTTGACAAATTACAACTCAGTAAAGAAATAATTACAATAATTAAGGGGGTATTTAAAATGTCCTTATCTCAAAAAATTTGCATAGTTGATCAATTGATACTTGATAAAGCATTATGGCGTATTGCAGGTGCTGAAAAAATTAAAAAATACTGCCGAAAATGTATCTGCCACCTGCTTTGGGTAATTGCAGGGCCAGTGTCGAAAAACAGCTGGGTTTTAGCAGATTGATAACAATACACAGTAGTTACTAGGTATTAATATTATGGTTTAGCTAAAAATAATGTCATTGACTTTTTTTTATGTAACTTTTGGAACAGCTTGAACACTTTAAAAACATATTTTGCTTTCCCATTTTGAAAATTTTCTAAATTTGTATTCGTGAAAAAATTTTCAATTTTTTTGCGTATTTTTGCGTTTTATGCCGTTTTATGTCGATATAAATCAATTTCAAGGAAAAAAAAATTGTCAATCGGTCGATCGATCGTTCTGTCCGGGAAATCACGATAACTTAAGAACGCTTTAAGCTAGAGACTTAAAATTTGGCACACAGGTATGTTACCAAAAGTTCTCGCTCGGGATTGTTTTTTTTGAACATTGGGGTGAGGCAAGGGGAGCAAATGGGAAAAAGTATTTTTTTAGAAAATTTGAAAATTGCTATATAGGGGTTTTTGAGGTTGCTGAAATTGAATCTGATAATAAAATTTTTCGTTTGGACTTTTTACCCCCGAGGGGTAGAGGGGGTAAATATTTTTAAATATTTTCAATATTTTCTTCAAAATTGGTATATAGGGGTTTTTGGGATCGACGAATATGAATAATAATAACATTTTTCTAATTTCCTGAGGGGTGGGGGGTAGTTTTTGTGAAAACTGGTATATTGGGGTTTTTGAGGTTGCTGAATGTGAATCTAATAATAAAAAAAATTTTAATCCACCCCCTAACGGTCGGGGTATAGTTTTTATGAATATTGGTATATTGTGGTTTTTAAGGTTGCTGGAAGTGAATCTGATAATAAAAAATCCATATCACGCTCGGAAGTGGAAAATGGGATAGCCGTTTTACTGGGCAGTGTATTTTAGACGGTCTTACTCAAAAGTATTTGTTACTCATATTTTTATAGAAAGGAATCAATAAAGTAGCGTCATCTAGTAAAATTTTTGTTAACTTTTAATTACTTTTACTGCTGAAATCGTAAATTTCCTGTTTATGTACCGAAAGTAAAACAAATCATATCTATGTCACGAGAAAATACTCGGTTTATCTATTGGATAAGCAACGTCATATACAATACACATTTTGTTTAATGTCAATAACTTGACAGATAGTAACATAACCTCAAAAACAATTTTTAATTTTAGCGCATTATTTTTATCGTAAAAACATTGTATGCGCCTTGTCGAAACTACTCGCCTTTTTACGTATCTCGTATCTCGTCTAGTAAATAATTCTATTTCTATTTCTTTTGTGTAATAACTATTTTTATGTTTTGCAGACCTTTTTACCAACATTACAAATTTCATACTTCGAGTTAATAGTATATTACGCACCGAGTACGCAAACCTAGTTTTCAGTGAACTCAAAGTGCACTGAAATAGGTTTGCGTCAAGGTGCGTATACTATTTTTCCTACGACCTAACACCTAAACATCCAAAAAACGCAAAATTTCTCTTAAAAATAATTTGTCAATTTGAGGTTATATGTTTGACGTTTTCTGACAGCAGATATGTAAAATCAGCTGATTGTCACTTCCCAACCGTAGTCATAGAGTCATAGGGTGGAAAATAGGCACTAGCTACTAACTAGCTTGTAGGAAAAAAAATAATGTATTAGTCTCTGTAAAGATAAATAATAACACAAATTAATTTAGCTAAATGTTCTCATAAATTAAACGAAAAGGTTCAAATTCAGCAAACATATTGTGTTCAATTTAGAAAAATTACACTCTTGGAAGAGGTAGAAAAAAGGTAGAATTTTGCTGCCTTTTTATGAAAAACACCCGTATATTAGCAATATATTACTGCCCAGTAAAAGAGCTTTCCCATTTTACACCTCCGCGCGTGAAATGGATTTTTTATTATCAGATTCACTTTTAGTAACCTTAAAAGTATACCAATTTTCACGAAAACTACCCGCCGTCTCTTAGGGTGTGCAGTTAGATTTTTTTTTATTATCAGATTCTCTTTCAGCAACCGTAATAACCCCAATATACCAATTTTTACAAAAACTACCCCCCACCCCTCTGGGGTTGAAACTGAAAAAAATTTATTATAAGATTCAGTTTTAGCGACCTCAAAAACCCCAATATAAAAATTTTCTGCAAAACTACCCCCTGCCCCTCAGGGAGTGTATCAAAAATATTTTTATTATCAGTTTCACTTTCAGCAACCTGAAAAACCTCAATATACCAATTTTCACGAAAACTACCCCCGCCCATTTGGGGGTGGAGTTAAATTTTATAGTTAGATTCACTTTCTGCAACCTCAAAAACCCCAATAGTTTTCACGAAAACTACCCTTCACCCCTTAGGGGGTGAAATTAGAAAAAAATTATTATCAGATTCATATTTGTCGACCCCAAAAACGCCTATATACCAACTCTGACGAAAATATTGAAAATATTTAAGAATATTTACACCCTTACCCCGAGCGAGAACTTTTGGTAACATATCTGTATGCAAAAGTCTCTAGCTTAAAGCGTTCTTAAGTTATCGTGCCCACAATATTTCCCGGACAGACCGACCGACCGACAATTTTTTTTTTGCTTGATATTGATTTATATCGACATAAAACTCAAAAATACGCAAAAATTTTTTTTAATGTTTGCACGAATACAAGGCTTTCCAAAATTTTGAAAATTTTCAAAATAGGAAAACAAAAATATCGCATTTTTCGATTTTTGTTCATGAATAAATTATCCTAATTTAAGAGGGTAGTAAGCAATTAAGAAAACCCTCAATGAGAATTTAAAAAAAAAATGCTTTTTAAAAAATACTTTTTATCTTACGATAATAGTAGTATAAATATTAGCGAAGTTTTGCCAAAAATATTAGCTGTTGCCTCCTTTAACCCCCCCCCCCCAATGTTTACTGTAGTTCGCGTGAAGTAAAAAACAAACCATTTGGTAAAATTATTTTTTTTAAACGGGTATTTTATTTAATTGTTACAAACAGATATACAGACAGACCGACTTTTATACAAAAACGACTAACACTGAAACCCAAACATAAAAATGCTTTTTTTGCGAACGCAAAAAAAAACGTTTGAAGTAACAGCAAAAAATCAGGGTTCTTTTTATATGAAGGTAGTGTACACATCTGTATATTTGTGTTTTATTCCCCAGACTAGACGTCTGTTAATTTCACGTGGATAATTTCAATTTATATTTAATAACGGAAAAAACGGCAAAACATGCTTAAACAAACTGCTCGCTTCTTTCTAAGTTTGTAGGTTTAATCAGAAGTCCTATACAAGTATATTATACCTTCGGTGTAGCTTTAACTTAAGTTTCTTTATTTAAGTCTTTTAAACGTTTTATTTACCGTACTTATTTGTTTTTTAGCTGAGAAATATTACCTTTAAAATTTTCACAAAGAAAAAGATTGTATCTGTAGCAACTTTAGCAAACAATTAAACATTATATTACTATGTATAACTTTTTAAAATGATTACAATTATTACATTATATTACTATGTATAACTTTTTACAAAAAAAATGCGGCCTGTGAAATATTTATTTATATACCTACGTTTGATAATACTTTCTATATCGCACTATTTTTTTTTTTGCTTTATTATATTGTTCTAGATGCATTGATAATACAATACCAGCATATCTCTAAAACTAAAGAATGTCCTATAAATACCTACATAATTTATATTTTCCATTTTTTATATGTCCTTAATCAAATTACGTTTGATAATACTTTCTATATCGCACTATTTTTTTTTGCTCTATTATATTGTTCTAGATGCTTTGATAATACAATACCAGCATATCTCTAAAACTAAAGAATGTCCTATAAATACCTACATAATTTATATTTTCCATTTTTTATATGTCTTTAATCAAATTATTTGAAGTGGTTGTAATTATAGGTTATAGGACCAAAATAAATGCTTTTTTAACGTAAAATCGCCAACGTTTCGAGCACCTAAACGGTCGCTCTTCTTCAGGGCTACAACAAGGTTTATTAATTAGAACATACAGTAATACATAAAAAATGAATAAAATAAAATTTGGAGGTCATGTTACCTTAATTACTTCATTCAGCATATTGTCAATATAAAAATAATATTAGGCATTGTATACGCCTTACGTAAAACATAAACCATATAAAATAACAATACAATGTAAAAAACTATTAACAATGACTTCTGACAAACGAAATTTCGACATAAATTAAAATAAAACATGCAAACTATTGATTTGAACTATTTTTGCGGGACAATATGCCTACTTATTTTCAACACCAATTAGTCGACTTTTTGTGGAGTAGCGGTTACTAAGTTAGGGAATATGTATCTCTTTCTCTCTCAACTCATAAACTAAACAGAGAAAGAGATACATACCAGTTAACCGGCACTGCCACAAAAATTGACTATTAATATTATTTTTACATGACTAGTTGTAAATTAATAACTAAATCTCTAATATAATTCAAATTATATTACATTACTATTTCTAGACTCTTAATTTAAGGAACTAAATCGTTAAACATACACTGACAAAAATATATAAATTTAGATTTAACTGATATGGCCATCAAACTATTCTCAGGTATAAACGGTTGTGCACTCTCAATGGCCAAACCACGAATTATGTCTTTGGCCACCAAGAGTAGCCTTACCGCTTGATTGCAAAATATGGTAGGTTGGCCAGGAGTTAGCGGTAAGGCTACTCTTGGTGTCAGAAGTCATTGTTAATAGTTTTTTACATTGTATTGTTATTTTATATGGTTTATGTTTTACGTAAGGCGTATACTATGCCTAATATTATTTTTATATTGACAATATGCTGAATGAAGTAATTAAGGTAACATAACCTCCAAATTTTATTTTATTCATTTTTTATGTATTACTGTATGTTCTAATTAATAAACCTTGTTGTAGCCCTGAACAAGAGCGACCGTTTAGGTGCTCGAAACGTTGGCGATTTTACGTTAAAAAAGCATTTATTTTGGTCCTATAACCTATAATTACAACCACTTCAAATAATTTATATTATTATAATGTTTATTATTATTTATAATCTGAAAACTTCAAACGCCGTTTTATCAGCTCAGTTATTTTTTAGTTATGGTGGGATTGTACTCATAGTGCGATATGTTTAGGAATAAAGTCCAAAAAGTGACCACAATATTTTGGTAATGATTGCTAAAACAGTTTTTTTCTTATTCTTATAGTCTGTGCAAAGGTGCAAGTCCTTTGTAAACAAATTTTACACTACTAATATATTTAAAGCAGGCTTTGACTTAGAGATTAGATAGTTCAAATCAATAGTTTGCATGTTTTATTTTAATTTATGTCGAAATTTCGTTTGTCAGAAGTCATTGTTAATAGTTTTTTACATTGTATTGTTATTTTATATGGTTTATGTTTTACGTAAGGCGTATACTATGCCTAATATTATTTTTATATTGACAATATGCTGAATGAAGTAATTAAGGTAACATAACCTCCAAATTTTATTTTATTCATTTTTTATGTATTACTGTATGTTCTAATTAATAAACCTTGTTGTAGCCCTGAACAAGAGCGACCGTTTAGGTGCTCGAAACGTTGGCGATTTTACGTTAAAAAAGCATTTATTTTGGTCCTATAACCTATAATTACAACCACTTCAAATAATTTATATTATTATAATGTTTATTATTATTTATAATCTGAAAACTTCAAACGCCGTTTTATCAGCTCAGTTATTTTTTAGTTATGGTGGGATTGTACTCATAGTGCGATTTGTTTAGGAATAAAGTCCTAAAAGTGACCACAATATTTTGGTAATGATTGCTAAAACAGTTTTTTTCTTATTCTTATAGTCTGTGCAAAGGTGCAAGTCCTTTGTGAACAAATTTTACACTACTAATATATTTAAAGCAGGCTTTGACTTAGAGATTTGTAATTTGAAACAGAGATTTTCTGCGTAATGGAAAAACCTTTGCTCCAAACAAGTCTCTGTATCTAAGCGTTTTAAAATCGTAGTGTATTGTTGTTTCGAATTCTCTCTCATTTAAGGCAAAAATAAAACAAAACTATCGAGCCATTTTTTGCTTAGAAAAAAACAAGCTCTATCGATAGATAAGGACCAATTCGCAAAACAAAAATGGTGACGGCACGATAGATTTTTTTTAATTTTTGCCCTAATATACCACACAGTACACAAAGTGTCACTTTTACTTCTAATAAATCAAGAAACTATTAGTCTCTGCAATCAAAACGTCAAGTTATAAATGTGGTCATTGTTTTTATGTATTGAGGTAAAGCGGATAATAAGGTATAACATGGTAAATGTTTTACAAAATTAAGCCGAATAAATTAAGAACACTAATTGAAGGTTTTCTACACCTAAAGTAGTTACAACGTTTGTTTTCACATCATACTCTGTTACACAGTATTAGTTTTAAGCATCTGTTTACTTTCTGTTGGTCAGCGTGACAAAACCACGTACTTATGCAAATTAATTTCATTAGGATTACAGATTATACAGAGTATCACTAATCATTTTTATTCGATTGATTTTAAAAGCCTCACTTTTCATTCATCTTTTGCGGGCGAAAAGTTGGACTTTGTGGCCCGCTAACTAAAGCTTGTTATTTTTAAGCTTAAAAAAACAGATGCTTTACCTTTACTGTAATATTTATAAAGAAATATAACCTTTTTAAGCAGATAAAAATATTAGCATTTCATATAAATTAAAATTTCTTCTATAACATAACCTCAAAACATATGGTTAACCGGTTAATATTCATCCACTAAATCAAATCGCAAACACAAAATTTCAATTGTAAAATCAATTTCAATATTTATAATATTTATAGAACGGTTTCAGAAGTATTAATATTTTCATAAAAAATACATTTTAACACAAATTAATCAAAACAATAAGCTAATTTAAAAATGAAACCACACGCAAAATAAATTGAATAGCAATTTGTCATGGATAACTAGATACGTTATAAGACAGTAAAACGAAATATTTGTTTTGCAATTTAAAATTAAATATGCGTATTTTAATAATTTATTATAATTATTAACAATCGAATAAAAAATATTGTATAATTATATGTATTATAATACACGGACGAAAAGATAAATTTTGATTTCGTAGTTATATTTCCCTCGGGCCGGCCGGCCAGCCGGCCCTCGGCTTCCAAACACCTACTCAATCAAAAAATTTAACTTTTCGCCTTTGTATTATAAATAACTATTTTAATAAAGGAATAAGCCAAAACGGAATAAAATTCCAGATGGGTGGCATTATCTTTAAATCAATTATTTTACGTGATGGAAACTACAAAGGTTCTGAATTGTTTAGTAAAGAAATGTTTAAAATCGCATATTTCGTTCAAAAGTTAGGGTTTGAAACGACATCCCTAGTAAAAATTTTTGTCAAGCCTTGAGCAAGTCTGGCGCAAGTAACTGTCGACAGATTCTTGTTCAAGAATTCTCAAAGAATTGCTACAGATATTTTGTCAAGATTCTTGGACAAGTCTTGAGCAAGAATGTAGCAAGAAAAATTGACAAGAAATCGAAAAGCGATCTCTATAATGATCAAATCGTACTTGTTAGTAGGTCAAGATTCTTGACCACGAATCTTGTCAAATTTCTTGTCAAGTTGCTTGCTACAGACTTGACGAACAGACTTGACAAAGTATTGCTAAACGCTCTGCTTCCAGAATCTTGCTAAAGTCTTGCCCAAGTCTGGATATAGAATCTTGAAATTCTCTTACTCAAGAATTATCGTATTCTTTACAAAGAACCTTGTCAAGTTCTCTGGTCAAGAAACTTGTCCAAGTTCAATGTTACTAGGGATACTGACAGATGGACAGACGACGATATATCGGAACCGCCAATTTTAATTTTAAATTTTTAATATCGTATCCAGTTTCAGCAACCTCAAAAACCCTAGGATACCCATTTTCAAAAATGTTGTGTAATTTGTCTATTTTAACAAGTTCGAGATTAATTATCTCGAAAACGGTGTGTAATAGAAAACTTTTAGTTATCAGGCTAGTAAATAGGAATTTGATAGTCAGAACCCAGGGATCTTTCCAGCTGTTGACCTGTGTTTTTATACATTTTAAGAGATATTAATGCAACACCTCGTATACTCGGATATGTCATGGTATCATGTTTTTTAAAAGCATATTCGTGTTGTGTCCCTGGATGAACTCGAATAAACTGAAAATGCGACGAGTTAATCTACTTGTCTGTCAGCCATTTGTAAAATCTCGGAGATGTGAATATCAAATATTAATCATGAAAAGGATATTTGACTTTATTAAATGTTTTTTTTAATGTAGGTACGATTCGATATAAAATAATAAAACGTGATGGATTTATACTATAAAGAACATAAATTAAATATTTCAATCGTCTATTTTTCAATCATCTTGCGAAATGATATTGGTAAACTGCGCAGTTTCGGGCTGTTGGCCCTCGTTAGTACCAATAGTCATCTATGTTCGCTGAATGAGAAAACATCTTTCGACTTTCACTTTAGAAGTAAAGTCATTAGATTGATATACATACACGGTGATCAGTAACTGTCATGCCAAAATTTAAGAGGTGATTCTGCATCCAAAAATATCCAAAAAAGTTCCTGTAAAGGTTGGTCCTCAAATGAGCCCTAAGGGAGCTACGGTCCTTTAAAATTGTAATAAAAATAAGGTTTTTAATTAACAGGTGTACCAGACCTTTAAGCTAGAGCGACGAGCTTTTGAATGTATGCTAGTATTAATAAAGGCAATAAGTCTATGTTTATTTATTTTTTGAATCTATCCAGAGGCTTTACTAGACGGAAAAATGTATAAGGCTTAACACATTTTTGCCCCAAACTTTTTGATGTGTAATTTTTTTGAATTTTTTGTAAAAAATATAGATTCCTTGAGTAAAAATACATCAAAAATGTCAGATAGTGTAACACTGTAAGTAACACTGTAGCAGCAACCGTTTTCAAAAAAATGCAATTAAGAGGAAGTAACATTTTGTGCCACCAAAAACGTTACTTTTTAAAAGGCTTTTAAAATTTCTTTAATATTAAATTTGCTACCTTGCTAGAAAACTCTTTCAGACATAAACAGTTGAAAAAGCTAATAAAATACAGCAACTTTAAAAATAAACATATGTTGGGTAAAACATTGTGAATTATACCCACCCACTTAGTCCTAATTTAATTTTTGTTTCTCGTGGGTACTATCTCACTCAACACACTAGTGCTGTAAGTTATATTATTTATAAATATAATAGTTAAAAAAAAAACGATCGTTGGTGCAAGTGTCCCTTTTTGTATGAGTACATCCAAATATGAATGGAATAGATAAACGAAGTTAAATTCTAAAAATCTTCAA